>JAKSZP010009351.1:0-164663 GCA_022478985.1 Massospora cicadina | reverse complement strand
CAGGGTCAATCTTCTTCGCCCTGGCTCTTGTCACAGCATTCACATCCATATTGACCATTTGGGTTAGCTGTTCCTGCTCGTCGTCTATGAACAGATTGCTAATATCTATTTCTTCATTCATGATATCAGGAGAAACAGATTCTCCGCCGCACTAGACTGTTTTTGTCTGGCAGGCTTATTTCCCAGCACAGTTTGGTTGGTAGCCTCCTTTGCTCCTTTGTTTCCCTTTGTGGTATTCAGATTTTGTACTGGATTTGACTTAAAGCTTCTATTTAAGGCATCAAATGTTGCTCATAAAATCTTCAGGTTATCTACCATTTGTGAGGTAGTTATCTCTGTCAAAAATATGGAAGACATCATTAGATGTAAATCACGATAGGACTTAAGGGCTGCTTGCAATGCAATTCTAGCATCAAAGTCTTCCGATACTTTTTCTTAGCCAGGATCTGCAACTCCTGGTAAAATTGATCCGCGAAGCTAGCAAGAGACTCATCTTTATGGAACTGGATTCCTATAAATTTTTGCATGCGTTTTGACATGCGGGTTTGACTCCCAAGCTCCTTCTTTATGACCGCCTTTGCCTCTGCATATGACCAGCTGTCCCCCTCCAGATGGGGTAACACTAGGTTTTGACAGTCAATGTCCAGGTAGTTCATGACCATCAACTCCTTTTGACAATCTCTGTAGCCATTCATAGTCATGTCAAACAGTCAGAAAACTCTGGGACGTTATCCCAATGGAATGTTGGCAATTTTGGCGTTGCCCTAAATTCCTCTGAGTCATTTTGGGATAACTCTTAGTTTGGCTACTCAGCTACCTTGTGGAGTGACTTCAGGCATCATCTCCAAAATGGCATTAAAGGCAGGCGGCATATTTCTTGGGGTAATTGAATTCCCAAGTATCATGCGAGGACTTCTCTCTTCAGCATCGCTGGCCATATTGGGCTCACAAGCACATCTGTGAGCTTTCAAGTCCTCCACTTCTTTTATCAATTTCTTGATATCCACACTGAGCTTTCTTAAATTAACGTAATCCACTTCTTGCTCCATTTTAAAGAATAGGACCTCTCAAACAAGGTCTCCTTCTTTCTTCTTCAACGAGTTTACTTTGCCAAGTAACTTGTTCCCAAATTTGGCTACATTTTCTATTCTTCCTCCACCTTGGCGACTGGTTCTTCCAAGGCCGCGAACTCCTGATGGTCCGATGAGCTTAAGGCATTCTGATTCACTTTGGCGATCTTGGTCCACAGCTTGAGTAGTTCTTCTTTGTATGACATTATAATAGATTCTTTACTCAACTATCCCTGTAGTGAGAACCAACTTGTAAAAATTTACTTAGAATTGATTATTAGCCATCAACCCAGTAACCTTTTTACTGCACAGGTTCAGTTTCCTTGTGCACTTTGTTGCATTGTATAGAATGTATTAATCAATAATAGTATGGAGAATAAAATCCGTAGTTAAGATTGAATTATTATTTGGATTAACAATTGGCCAGTATTTCCAATTAAATACTCTGCAAGTCGTACTCATAGGGATTTGTTCCCTATACTCCTGTCCACCCAAGCTTCGTTAAGATACCCCGGTGACAGTCTCTCTCAGCCCAACACACAGTTGGCAGCTATCCCTGATTGTGGTTCCTTTGTCTCTTTAGATCCCCACTCTGATCTTTGCTCTTCTCTCTAAGAGTCTTCCAATAATTGCCTTCTGCAATAATATCCTTGAGATAGAATGGCACAATAGAAGCTGATAGTCTAACTATACACTGAATTGATAATATAACTGTAAAATTAGAATACTTTTTATAGATAATAAATAATGTAATAATGTTTTATTATAGTAAATCCTAGAGAATTATATTAGGGGATTTGGCTGTCTAACCCTTAGTTGACAACTCCTTGATGAAATGGCAGCTGTTGCCATTGAGTCACCTTTCCTCATCTCAGCAGCGATGGTCTCCCCCATCCTAGCTAGGATTCCGTCATTGTACATCCTTGAGACCTCAAAATGGAAAGAGTCAGAAAACGTGTTCTTAACGTTTTCCTCTCGATCCAAGCAAACCAACCATAATTGGCTAGCAACTGCTTAGGTAATGGGACTTATTACCCATTATGGCAGTTCACTTCACCAACCGATCAATTCACTAGTTGCAGGCGGCATCACCTGCCTCACAACTCACTATTCATTCACAATCAGTCAGTGATGAAGCCTGACCAATCCCAATCGGTACACCTGATAGTTAATTACTATCAGATGCCCCTATTTCATTGGCAACTCTTCCTATGAGACTTTAAGTATTCATCCAGATAAATCCCCAATGGATACAACCAGGCAAATATCTCAAAATCCCCCAAACATAGTTCCTCCAAAACTTGGGCCAACCATAATTTGATTTACTTCGCCTTAGGGAATTTTCCCCTGCGATACCAGGTAATCTAGCAGGCTGGTAATATGGGCAAAAATTCCAACACCTGCAAAGATCCAGAATGAGGGAGGGAGAACCAACTGGTATGAGGCGTGGCCCACCTTTCTGAAAAAGCGGTATGGTCCTTTCCTCTTCAGTCCCAGTTTTTAAATGGTTGCTTAATTGGATGTTTTTAGCATCCAGCATCATGAATCCCTTCCTTGTATGCAGGAACAACTTCCTCTTACCATCAGCGTTCTCCTTGCAAGCTTGCATGCCCACATCCAGATTAGTGTTCACCCCTTGGTGTACTTTCTTTATAGTTTTTGCGAAGTCCACCACCACTTCCACCTTGAATCCACAACTGGGATCCATGTTGAAGCGGGATTGAAGCCATAGTTAGCAATGAAAGAAGAACAACCAATTGATGCACGTTTGCGTTGTTATAACTAAATTGAACTATGGGGAGATGGGGAACCCAGTTTTTATGATCTGCGGCAGTGTAACACCACAGGAACTGTTCCATGAACTGTTCACTCGTTCAGTCTTCCCATCTGATTGTGGTGATAGGCAGTTGAACGGCAGGGGCAAATCTGAAGAGTCATACACAACTCATCCCAGAAGCTAGAGGTAAACTGGGGCTCACAAACTCAAGTTATTTTTTTGTGGACCCTGTGAAGAGCAAACACATGCGATACAAAGAGCCTAGCCATCTCAGTCAAGGTTAATGTTGTTCTGCAAGGAATAATGTGTGAGAACTTTGTAAACTGGTCCACCACTACCATCATGGCTTTGTAGCCTTCAGATGCAGGAAGCTTCACAATAAAATACACCAATAAGGAAGTTCAAGGCCCTTCAACTTTTTGAACGGTACCAAAAACTCAGAGAGCGGATGGCAATTTGGCTTCATCAGATTTCAGACCAAGAAATCCTTACAATACCTGGCAACCTGCGCAGCTAATCCCTTCCAATTATAAGTGCATCAGATCAACTCCAAAGTTTTTTCTCCCCTGGGTGTCCAACTTTGATTCCGTCATGATGATCCCAGATAATTTCCAGGTGGAGTGGTCCTTTGGAAACCCATAGGAATCCCTGAAACCACACCATCTCGTCCTTAATTTGGTAACCACTAGTATTGTCCTTCTAATTTAGTTTTCTTAAGGTGAGTACCTTGATATACATAGTCAGCAAAAGCTGCGAAAGGACTATCTTTCTGAACATACCATATTTCTCCACATTTTCCAGAGTGGCAAGCGCTTTCTTGTGGGTATTGGGGGAGGGATGTTAAGACACAATCTTACTCAGAGGAATCATCAAGTGGGTGTTGTGTACCTCTACCTCTTTGGATCTGGAGCTAATGCAGGATCTGGCTCAAAGAATATGCCAAACCATTCTCCTGGACCTTTGTAAACTCATAAGAAATTACAAAATGGGCCAGAGTTTCAAGCCATCGGGTTTGCTATGGGTTAGGACATGAGGTGCGCGTTAGTACAATAAGGCACGGTGATCTGTACATATGCAGAAGGGTCAGGATAAGCCATGAGAGTGATGACGCCAATAAGTAAGCGCCTCAACCACTGCCAATAACTCCTTTTCATAAGCGGCTCAGTTTAACTCAGGCAGGGACATCTTTCCAATATATCACCCCACTGGATGCTCTGTCCAATCATCTCCTACTTGTAATATGGCTGCCATTATGGATCAGTTGGGGGCATTAGTAGCCACAATGAACTCCTTTATATGATCTACATGGTGAAGGATGGGCATGGATAACAGGGGCACTTTATTGCTTGGAAGGCATCCTGCAAAACGGTGGACCACTGAAGCACTTTTTCCCTACTTGCCTTAGACAAGGTCACCGCCACTCTGAAAAGATCTGGTGTATATTTCTTAAGGAAAGTACAAGTACCCAAAAAACTCTCCATTCCTTGACCAAAGTTGGGGTGGGCCACTTGCAAATTGCCTTATCTTTGTATGATTTGATCATGTGGCCTTAATCAAACATGACGTTGTTCAGGAAGGTGACTGGGACTTAAAGATCTTAACTTACTGATTTTCAGCGCAAGGTTGGCTACCCTTAAACTCTCCACCATTTGCCGTAGGTGTATTTCATGAGACTCTTAATCAGGAGAAAACATCATGATATCGTCCATGTAAGCCACTGCACACAAACCCAGCAGGTTCCCTAATGCCACATATATGCGGCATTGAAAAATAGCTGGGGCGTTTTTATGCCCAAAGGGCATACCCCAAAACTTGAAAATTCTTCTCCTGGTATGGAATGCAGTTAGCTACTCTTGTACTTCTTATCAGGATCCTATTAAATGCGTTTAAGTAGTCCAATTTGGAGAAGAAACTAGCTTTTTCCACATAGCAAGCAATCTTGGGTCTAACGTATGCAATTCTGGTACTGTAACATTGTTAAGGTTCCCATAATCACCACACGGGCGTAAGGTACCATCAGCTTTAGCCACAAGGAGAAGTGGATAGCATAATGGGGAGGTACGCTGAAATATTGCACCTCTATCTAACTGCTCCTTGACCACACATCTAATGCTACTTCCTCCCATACAGTCAAGGGGTAAATGGGAGAAGATATACGCACCATATCAATGGTTATTTTGAACTTTCATTTAAGCTCTGAATGTTCATGTAGTGCATTGGCTGAAGCCACATCAAACGAAGATTCCAGCCCCTCCAAACAGGAAGGTAAGGGTATCTTTTTTTTTTAGTACTAGATGGTCAAGGTAAGGGTATCTCCATCGAGGGTTTCAGCAAAGGAGCAAGACTGAGTGTATGAATTATGGGCCATTGGGGCAAATCGCCCCAAGGATCAGATTTTAGATAAGGGGACAACTAATTTATGAAATCTCTTTAATGTTAAAGACAAGGTGTTGTCTTTCAAGTTGGTTCTGATGTCAAAATTTTCGCCACAACTCTACTCCCAAAATAATGAGGTACAGAAGGATTTGATTGCTTAAAAGCGGTCATCCAAATAATATTTGCTAACTTGATAATCTACTAGCCCAGAACTTTCAGCGTGGGAATACCTTGGGAAGCCCCTCCCCTAACCATGCTACCTGGAAAGTAATTCAACTCAAGGTATTCAGCTAGGTATTGGTCAATAAAAATTTTCTAGGTTCTCGTCTCCACCAAAATGATTTTTTTGATTTTCCCTAAATGGGATGAATGGTAGCACTTAACAAAAAAATATCCAGAATGGTATTTATTAAAAGTAGAAAGCACTAACACCTACCATAAAACCCTTCATTAGTCATAAGCATGCCTCCAGGGTATGTTTTTGCATCATATAATGGAGAGGGATAATTGGTCACACTTAATACTGAGGCCACATATCCCATCATATCTTTAGCAGTTGCATAAACATTTTTATATTTTAGAAGAAGCTTCTTTTACACCCCCTGTGTTCTGTGGATCATAGTAGGGGTCAAGTGGGTGTTCTCAGGAGTAAATTGATATATTAAAAAAGGTTTATTATCAGAGCCACAAAAGTTAATAATTAGCTCGTTTTCTGTATGTCATTCGTTCTATAAAACGCATTTTTTGGCGTCAACATCCCCATACCCTCTTTGATGGACAGTTGTGCCTCTTTACCCAGGGCCATCACACCCAAGCCCTTTGTCAATGCTTCAGCATGCACCACGGAAACGCGGTGCAAAGAAAACCTTTTTTGTAAATTAATTCTTTTGTTAACTTTGGGTCTAGACCCTCTCAAACCATCAAACTCCGCCAAAACGGGGAGGGAATTAGTGGGGAGCTCTGCCCCATTCAAGAGAAGAACACTAGTTGTGGGCGCTTTATTTATAGGGGCTGCTGTGAGTGACACCCTTGTGTTGGAATTGACTGAAACATTTAATTTCACTTAAAGCTATACTCCTGTTATCCTTCAAATTTGGTGAAACTTGAAATAATGGAAGGATAAGATTCCTCTTTTTTTAGAGGCGTGCACAAGTTTTTGGAATTGTATTTATATAGTTGCCTCAGGTGAAACAATGGCAGTCAAATTACCTAAGACCTTTCTGAGTTGGGGTGGAGAAACCACCCCAAAGAGCTTCAATCAGTTGGTCAGAGTTGGAGGCGAACGCCAAATTGGGGAGGTTTTTGCAGGGGTTCCAAGGTGGAATGGAGAAACAACATTTTATTGATATTGGACAAAGTTAGGGCTTGTGCTGTATCACAAATTTCATTCAACTTTAATTACACTCAGCGGCCAGATTGCCTCAGAGAAAAAACTTGTAGAAGGTTTGGATGAAGACATGACCAGACAATACTGTTTTAGGACACGCTCTAAACCCTCTGCTGATTTTCACAAAAAATGGCTGTGCGCAGAACACCATGAAACCCAGTCAGCGGCCTCTGGTGACAGCTAATATAGAAAATCCACCCCATGCAAGAGTGGAAGAGAACCAGACAATTTTCTGTTACCAACAGAAGCTTCCAATGAGAGGGAAGCAAGAGGCTGTTGAATTCAGAATAAATTTTAGGGAAAATTCAGGGAATTGTAACAACTGGATCACAAATGGTCCAAGTCCACCAAGTACATGGAATAGTGGTCACTTCTCAGTTGGTAAACAAGAATAATGCAGAGATCCACTAATACAAAACCAAATGAGAAAACTGTGGTGAGCACCATAGTAGCTTTGACAAATGGCCAGTGCACCCAATTTACACATAAAGAAAGCCTCAAGTGAATAATTTGAATACATATAAAATAATAAATTGGTTGTTTAATGTTAAGGGAGTGTCTGTAACTCTCTTGTTCCCAGAGAGTTGTTGCAGGATGTATGGCCACGCTGCTAGGGAACTAGCTGTTAGCAAGATAGGAAACAGGGCCAAATGGAGGGTGCCAGAGCAAAAGGGACCCAGGGAAAGGGTGTATAACGTAGTATTTAGGATTAAGTAGCCAATAAACAACAAAAATGGCTGGATCCCAAAGGGGAGTCCATAATCAAGTGGAGATCTGTGCTGGGGAGCTTGGGTGCCTTGATCTGGAGGGGACCAGGGCAGCTTAATGGTGAACCAAATATGGTAGATAATTTCGTTAAAAAAAGTGACCAACGTTGTTAGAGACCTCCCTGAAAAGGTCCGCGCACAGCTTTGCCCTTTGAGCCATAAAAAGTGAAAATAATAGAGTTTTTATTAGGTAAGTCAACCAATAAGGAAAGTTGATCTCATGAAACATTTTTAGGCAATGGGAGGCGAGTCGTCAATTAGGGGAAATATTACTAAGCTTAAGCAAAATAACAGGCGCACACTACCATTGGCCAGGGTACTGTAGCTCAAGATTGACCAACCTTGAGTTATTGATGCAGGTAAGGCCGTCCAGATTTGGAAATATTGGAAATCAAACAGCTTTCAAGGCCCCATTCTCTGAGCAACTGAATCAAACATCATCATTAATAGCATAGCTGGTGCATTTTAACACCCTTGATGTAATGCAGTGCAGAGCAGCATGCACATCCCTGGACCAACCTGAGAATATCTCTCCTGCATCCAGCGTTGGCCTAAGGTATGTTTAAAGTCAAGGAGGTCTTGCATCTTGCCCTTTTTGGACTCCTGACGTCCAGCCTAGTCTTAACAGTTGGTTCCCTCAATTAAGTCATGTAGCCATGACATAAAAATTCTGCCCCAAATAACGACCCTTCCATGACCAAAAGAGGGCTCCCATCCATTATCTTTAATGGCTGTGGCTTTCACTAGCCACCATCTGTCGCATCATCTATGCAGTGGAAGGTTTTCCATTACAATGATCCTAACTAATGAGGTTCTGCAGAGACGCCAAACATATCAACCAAAGTTAGTCCAAAGAACTTATTTAAGTAAAAAAGCGTTTTCATGAGGTGAGCCTAAAAATTAACTTAAAATTCCAAGATGAATTTTCTTGGAAACTAAGGTTGCTTTTATATCAAATGTCAAGAAATTAGCACAAGAAAGAAGAGGGATATAACTAAAGAGCTTGGCAAAACTCGGCTGTGATGTCAAAATTTAAAAATTTGTTCTTGATTTTTGTAACGCATTGAAGTACAACTGAGGAATCTGGTGTCAACCATATAATGGGAGTTATGACAGGCTCCAAAAAGTAACTATTTAACAAATTGAACTAAATTTAAAAATGTAAATGCCACAATTGACTTTAACAAATTGTGACATCACCCCTTGTAATATGGAGGCCTCAGTAAGCAATGGCGGAGGCAAGTGAGGAATGGAGCAGACAGCACAGCATCATGGGCATTTGATAACACTGCAGTCTCTAGACAGGCCTGGGAACTCAGCGTGGTATACCTCATCTGGCCACACATTACTGGCATTGCAGACTCTTTGGCATGGCAGATGGAACAAAAGGCACAACTGGAAGGCACGCGTTGCAAGGCACTGAAGGGTGATAGCGTTATGGGTGCATGCGGCCTAATGGACAGCAGAATGAGAGGTGTGAGTTCAGCAGACACCTTGGTGGCTGGAGAATTTGGGATATTGATACTCAGTGAGGCTCATGAAAAACAAAGATTCCAAAATAATTTTACAAAACACCATCTGCCACATCACCCAAGCGCGTCAGAAAGTCATCTGTTACAGCTATTCTAACTAATTGTGCTCGGTGGAGTGCCAAGGCATAAGAAAATCAAAGTTAGAACCAAAGATCAAATTTAGTAAAAAGCGCTCATGTGAGGCAAACCTAAAATTGGACTTAATATCAAGATGGGTTCTATTGGTAACTAAAATCGCTTATATATCAAACTTCTGATAATCATCATAGGATAGAGGAGGGAAACACGCCGGAGAGTTCAGTGTAATTTAAACGTGCTTCTCAGGATGTAGGAGTTTAAACCAACCATCCCTTTATAAGTCCAGGGAAACTTAAGCCCCTGACAATAGATACATGTTTTACTTATATTAAAAGTCTTCCCTCAAAAGTAAAAAATCTTTGAGAGGCGTATTCAGATGTTTTCTTCACTTTTAAGTAGTGTTAGGCCAAAAGTACTGGCAAAAAAATGAGTGTAATATTTATTTTCTTTCAAATTAAAATTTATATGAGATCAGGGAATTATTCTAATGGAAAAATCTCAAAGCGCCCAAGCCAAGTTCTATACTTGCCTGCAATTGGGGATAATGCGACATTCTGGTTACTTCTGTCAAACAGTATTCAATCACGTATATTGGGTTTGGATCCCATTATTGAGGGTATCTGTTGAAAAGGATTAATCACATATATCAGGATTGGATCCCACTATCAGGAGGTAATGATAAAATTAGTATTATCTAAGTCTTCAAAGTAAATTTGAATCCTGTCATCAGATTGACTCAAATCCTTAATCCATGCCAGGATCCTGACAATGCCCCCTTATAGATCTTGGCGTAGGGGGGTGAAAGGTCAAAGAAATCAACTATGTACCCAATTTATCACAGTCTCCTGAGCGACCTCCACAATTAAGTAGTCATTTCCTCATTTTCTTAAATAACTTTGTAGGATCCTGACCAAATTTCCCCAATCTGTTATCGCAAACACCAGGTTGATGATAATAGAAAAGATTAAACACTTGGCTGGAAGGTATGCAGAGAAGCATGCTTATCGTTAAACAGAGTAGTCTCTCTGGTGATGGTAGCAGACAAATTTTGGAAGCTAAGGCCTGAAGTGGTGTAATCTCGTTAGCAATACTCCTTATAGTGATTTCAGAGGTTTTGGGGGGCTTGATCTAACATTACTCGCACTTTAGTGGGCAATTGTGGATTCCTTCCATACAGAGCTTGGAAAGGAGACATCTTGATATTCAGATGATAACTTATTTGATAAACAATAATTGCACTAGGTAGACATTGTGGCCTATGTAGAGGTTCAATTGAGGCCATTTTTAGGAGGGTTGAGGTTATTATACCGTTTAAATGCTCTACTATTCCATTGATTTCAGGAAGATAAGGACTTGAACTACTTGAATGGACCCATTTAATTTGGCCAATTCATTCACCAGTAATGATCAAAAATTGTGACAATTATTGGAGAGAATTATGTTAGGGCACTCATGTTGGGTGATAATTTGATTATATAAGAAAGTAGTGGTAGCTTTTGCTGAAGCAGAGGGTAGGATATAGCTTCAAATACTTGGTTAAATGCTCAACAGACATAATGATAAATCAATAGCCATTAGATACTAGAGGGAGTAGCCCCACAACTTCAATATTTATAGTGTGGAAGGGATCACAGGGTGAAACCACTGGATGTTGTGGTTGATGATTGGGTCCAGCTTGACTTTTACATACCTGATAGGATTCTAATACATCATGAATTGAGAAGATCATCTTTTCTCAGCAAGATTGGGTATTGAGCCACTAGTGAGTTTTACAAGATCTCCATGGCTGACTTGCAGATGTCCCTCTATTATAACTTCTTTGAAATCTGAAGGTAAAATCTAGGGTAAACATTTTTGTAACATGGATCTTTACAGATTACCATTTTTATCCTGAAATTTTGCCAACATTTTTGCTATTCTTTTTGAATAGTTGGTGACTCATTTTTCCATAAATGTGATTGGTTAAAAGATTTTATAGTCAATATCCCTAGGGTTGGTTAAAAAATATTGGTAACCTGGATAAACAATCCGCATTTTTATTTTAGGGCCCTGGACAATGAATAATGGGAAAATCATAGCTTTAAGTTTTAAAGCCCATAAGGATAATATTTTAGCAGGATCCTTCATTTATAAGCAATTTCAATAAAGCATGGTCAGTTATTATGGTAAAATAGTTCCCATATATTAAAGTCAGAGATGCTTAATAGCCAGTAGTACTACCAAACACTCTCACTCCATAATGCTATAATTTCATTCAGCTTTTGACAGTGTTTGCTATAATAATCAGTGGAATAATCCACTTAGTTTTCTTTTGGCTGTGATGATATAGCTCCTATAGCTATATTGTTAGCATCAATGAAAAGTTAAAAATTAGTTGTCTAATTCAAAATGCACAAGCGCAGTAGGGTGGGAGAGAGCTACGCATAATAGGGTTAAGGTCATCTGTTGGTCCTCTTTCCACTGGAAGGGTATTTTTTCTTCAACAAATATACTAATGGCTTAGAGGTGTCGGCAAAGTATGAAATAATCTGGCTATATTAAATCATCTTCCCTAAAAGACCTTTACATCCCATAAGGGTTTAAAGGGGCATTTTAGAAATGGCCGTAAATTTGTCAACCTCAGGGGATATATTGGCTTTACTTACCTTATGGCTCAAAAAATTCATTTACTTTAAAATCTAAAACATTTGGACAGCTTTTGCTTTAGGAGAGCTTGGCGTAATTGCTGGAAACCCTCCCTTAGGTGTGTCATGTGTTTGGTAAATATTTTGTGAAAAACGGTTATATTGACATGATAGACTAACCCACAAGAGCGTTTTAAATCACCTAATAAACCGACCTGGCTCTTTAGAAGGTGGTAGTGGCGTTGCATAACCCTGCAGTATTCAAGTAGGCTCAAATAGTCCTTCGCTAGAAATGAGGGAACATTTTTGTGGTCTTCGGGAGATAAGGGGATCTGCCAATACCCACTGGCAAAAAACATGGCCAAAAAATAATGGGATCATGATTTTAAGCATAATGAATTATCCTTTTTGTAATGCATCAGCTCCTTCCAATGAGCCATGAAGGAATTGGGAAGCAAGACTTAAGGCAACGACCAAAGGGCGGACAAGGTCCCTTAGACTATTCTTCTGAGTGTGCTACAGGCGTCATGGATAAACACCCCTTGGAGGATAGTTGTTAGTATGCTTATCCCAAGCAACAAACCCTGACCCCAAGACAAGGTGTATAAGGAGGCAATATCCTTCCCAAACTCGCTCTCAAGGTCCACCTCCTGTTTGTATAGGCAAACATGGACGCTGTTAGAATAAGTATTCCAATGTAAACCTCATAAGGCAATAATAAAAATAAATAAGGCTCAAGAACTTCTTTATTGGATATATTTTAGTCAAGTTGATAGAAAACGGATTTAAAGAACCTCCTATTTTTAAGTCCTTTCTCTTATAGCTCTCTATTGCAAGCATAGATTAAGCTCATTCATAGTACTTGACACTATGTCTTTTGAAATATGCCATAAGCAAATCCCCATGCTCTATGCCAGATTGAATTCCATAGTGGCTGAGCCACCACACCCAAGAATCGTTCCAATTATGATTTTATACACCTTTAACCTATAACCCACCCACTTCAAAACCATTTATTCAACCCCAGTCCTGAAAAAGCTCTAATTGCCGTCCTTCCCCAGTATTAGTCCCAACCTGGGGTCTAGCCAAGACTAATGCTCTCTCACCCCATCTGTCAGGCAAGCAGCAAGTTATAATTAGACTGGCCTGCAAGCCTAGGTGCCAGAGCACCCAAATGGCAAACCATAATGCCAAAAGAACTGCTGCTGGTATGACGGATATGAAACTAGAAAGGAGTCTCGCCAATAACTGCTGATGAGTCAGAATCTCATACAGGCACATAATAAAATACCAGATGAATATGGCCATTAACCCCAAGGGGTGTGTGAGTGCCAACGGAAAGGGTGGTTTATTTTCCAACATAAAAAAATAATTTTAGGGAAGGGTTTTAATGAAAAATAAAGGAAGTAAATCAACCAACAATTTTCTCAGTGTGATGCAATTGATTAAATAGTGGTCAATTGATGCGGGACAAGCAGGGATCAGGTCCCTCAAGTTTGACCTAACTGGCAAATTATTCATGGATTGGGGATGATAAGCTCAATAAGAACTGACATAAAAGGATTTGGTGACAGGCCGAGTTGATGTCAGTTTGACTTCAAATGCCCAAACTGAGGCTCAACTGCATTTCTGATGGTTAGCATGATGGCATCTGGCCCAATGAGCAGCGAAATTCCCCAAAGCCACCCCATGTAGGGGCGGTCCCAATTGGTTGTGAATGGGTTCAGGATGCTCAACCTACCCATGCCCAGTCACTGGGATGTTCATTCAGTCAAAAGCATTGCATTAGCCACAACTCCCAAAATATTCCAGAAGGGAGCTTCGAACTATTGTCAATGGTGTCTGATGCTACTACCTGCACGTTGGGGATCATCCCCCAAAAATTTTGATATTGGATTTGTTTCACCAATTTCACTTCTGGGAGAATCAAAACCATCGGCAATTCTGGCTGATAACTCAACCTTCACCCTCTTTGGCTATGCGGATTCTGATTGTCAGGATTAATTTTCATTGGTTTCAGAACAATTGACTTTAATTCGGCAATCTCAGCACAGATTTCTGTAATCTATCTGACAAGTTTGGCTGTGGTGAACAAAGGTACCCGGGGAGGGGTCCAGAGAGGGAAGGCTATTACCCAATGTTCGTCTACCACATGGGTGAGGTCGCCCTGGGTGAAAAGGAGCATGGTCACCCTCTTTGGACCCTTTTTGCTTGGAAATGGGAAGAGCGACTGATCTATTCACAGGGGACATTCCCCTGAACTTACATTACCCTTTCCATTTTCTAAAGGAAGAGCACCACCATTGAGAAACTGCGCGAGGGCCACATTTTTGTGCGCCTTAGGTAGTTTGATTGCCATTACTATTGTGACTTTTTGGGGGGATGGGGGGCATTGGGTTGGGATTTATGAAACGCTTTGACCAGTTTCATGCAGTTAGCACAGTTGTGAGCCTTAACCCAACTGTTCTCATAAGTCAGATACCCTCTCCAGGCCATGAGATACTGAACGGACTGAAGGGACTTGCAGGATGCTAGGATATTTTCCACTTCGGCTTCCTCTGCATTTTCAATTATTATCAGCTCAGGATCTGTGGGAACAGTACCCATAAAAGGTGACAACTGGGAAACGTGGGATACGGGGTTCTGTTTCCAATGGGCTGGAAGTTTTAACCAGAACGCACCATTGCCCAAGTCTTCCTCCATCAAGTGAGGACTCAAACACTTACTTGCGAACTTTCAGGAGGGTACTTGCATTCTCAAATGACGTGTATCAAGCATAACATAAGAGCCCAATGTTATGTCATGACCCAGGAGTCGCTTTCAATCTGTGAACCACTTTTAGTTTTTAATAGCTTTGGTGACGTGTACCTGCACTAAGGATTGAGTAAACCTAATATGTTCAGCATGATCCGCGGCAGCTTGGACCTCAGGACGCAAGCAGGGTCTGACCAAAAAGGAAGAATTATATACAAGAGTCACTTTGTAGAGGGAAAAACCTGTGGAAGCGTGAGTCCCTTTTTTGTAGGCGAATTAGGTGAGGGGAAGGTCGTTAGCCCAGGTGTCCTGTGCAGATGCAGCATAGCAACGCAGGTACTGTTCAAGGACTTGGTTAACTCGCTTGGTCTGCCCATTGGACTGGGGATGATATGTCGTGGAGTGACAGGGGGATTTTTAAAATGGTTAAGAGTCCACTCAAGAACCGTGCTGTGAACTGTGGACCACGGTCACTGATGATTTCCTGTGGGAGACCAAACATTGAAAACACGTGTTGTGCAAAGAGACGGCAGTTTCCTCTGATATAATTGTGGAAGCACATGGAATAAAAAGAGAGAATTTAGTGAAAAAATCCACCACCACCATCATCGCTGTAAACCTGTTAGATCAGGGGAGTTTGACAATAAAATCTATGGAAACCAATGTCCATGGACCCTCCGCCTGTTGTAAGGGGTGTAGAAGCCCATTTCTGCTAGAACGGTCTGACTTAGCCCAAGCACAAGTAATGCAAATTAGCGATCCAGGCCAGAACTTCTTTAGTTAAACCTGCCCAATTGTAGGTCCACTTGATCAAGTCAATGCATTTCTTACTGCCTGGATGGCCGATTGTGGGGGGTCGTGATGCACATGAATATTTTAGATCTGAAGAGAGGGGAAACCCAAATTCATGACCTGAAATAAATGAGACCCTCCACCAAAGAGTACAGAGAGTGTTTATGATTTTGAGTGGTCAATTACTCAAATAACTCCACCCCTTTGGGGCAGGTCATTTGGCCAGCTAATACCTGAGCAACGAGTGGGGCGTCAGGAGCAAGGGTGGTAAAGGAGATGATGGAGGAAACAATTGACAAAATTTGAGCAGTGGGAAATATGGTAATGAGGTCCACTTCTTTTGAATCTGTGGGACAGTGGGCGGTGTTGCGGCTGAGAAAATTGGGAAGTACATTAATTGCATCTTTTATGAATTCATATTTGAAATTGAAATTTCACAAGTCCTGATAGGTTCAGGCTTGCCGATGCACCAATTTTTGGGGTTTATGGAAATACAAGAGAGCTGGTGATCCATGCGAACAGATAACTCATGCTTGGCACCCTGTAACAGGTACTGCCAATGAGTCAATGCCCATGCTACAGCTGCCAACTCCTTATTGTAGATGGCCCAGGATTTCTCCATAGATATAAATTTTTTTGGGAAAAGTAGGCGACTGGATGTTCTAAGCCCTTGTGCTCTTGGAGCAGCACTGCCCCACTGCCACTGAGGAGGCATTGCATGCGATAATATATGGCTTGGTAAGATCCACGTGTTTCAGGATTAGAGGGGATAAAACACTTCTTTGATTTACTCAAATGACTGCTAGGATTCAGGCATCCAACAAAATGGTACTTTTTTGCCGGTGAGTGTTGGAGTGGGGCCACCAACTGGGAAAAATCTGGGGGGAATTTTTTAGGAAAATAAAGGTTCCCAAGAAACTCCATAAAATGTTTCTGGGTTTTTAGAGTAGGCCATTCATGGATAGCGTCCAACTTATTAGGGGGAATCATGTAGCCATCCTTAAGGATGAGTTCCTGAGAAAGGTAACTTTGTCTTTATAGAACTCACATTTGGAAGGCTTGACAAATAAGCCCACCTTGTGCATGGCAGCCACAATTGCTTCCAAGTCAATAGCATGTTGTTTGGGAGTTGGGAGTGAACCAGAATGTCATCGGTATATGCAACTGTGCAAGTGAACTGGAGTTCACCCAGTAAACTGTCAATCATTTGTTGAAACATAGCGGGAGCATTCTTCAGCCCAAAGGGTATTACGCGGAATTGGAAAATGCCTCTCTTCATCCAGATTGCTGTTAACCATTCTTGCCCTTCCATTACCTAAATCTGGTTTAAGGCATTGATGAGATCCAGCTTAGAGAATGTCATAGTTTTAACCAGATGGAATCATCCAAAGTTTTGCGGTATTTGGGATGAAATGGCCAATCCTGGTGGAATGGCTTATTGACTGAATTTCATATGATTTAATGTGATTGCTGGTTAGTTGCTCCCCAATTTGGGTTAAGCCAAAATTAGTGTTCCGCCAAGTTTGTAATAGGTTTGAGTGGGGCCAATTGGTGTCCCTGAATCAGTATAAAGGATCACCAGTGACTAATAGCCAAGGATGATCCAATTAGTATCAGTCAGTGGAATTGTTGTTCAATGCCAACTGCCATTCATGGACCATTGTGGGATTTCTGGTGGAAAGCTGATGTATTCACTTAAAACATTTATCTATTAATTCGCTGCCTGTACTGATAATCTGATGTTGGTGGATCCAACAATTATGAGTTTGTGGTGGCCAAAATTGTTTCCAGTGCCTCATTTATTATTGAGATAAGACAAGAAGAGATGTCGGTGAGATGCCAAGATATTCTGAGTCAAAGTGAGCGACCAAAGTTGTTTCTGGTGCATTATTATCAACTCAAAGGTCAAATTCAAATTTGATATTTATTTAGGTTAATTTATTTATATGGCTCACCGGCGACTTAAGGCCAAGGATGAGCCAAAACTAATTTGGACATTGGGAAGGATGGAGCGAGAGGGTTGACACCAGGGAAGAGAATAATGTAGTAGTAGAAGAAGAAGAGTGGTTGGCTGAAAAACCAGCAGAAGAGCCAATAGGTCAGTGGTGGGCGCAGTAGCCCTTTTGTAGATAGTATAAATACCTGGCGCTTCCTTCTCAATAAAGATCTCCCCTTGCCTAATCTACCTTTTTATAAGCTTATTTTATTTCTTTGGTTGTAGTTTAGGATGGGGATCCCCAAATGGCATGGGTGACACGCCAAGGGTTAGCTGGTGCTGCTGGCCCCATCACCTAAGGCAAAAAGGAAAGGGCTGACCAGTCTTCATACTAGTTAGCCTGCCAACTAACAGAGCCCATAGTCGATTTTCTGAAATTCCCCTGTAGTGAGCACCACTGTTATAATTTCAAATGGTATTGTTAGGTTCCGTTGTGTTATTTGCACAGGTCAAACCCACTGAGCAACAGACAGACAATGTGGAAATCGTTGGTCCTTCAGAAACACTTGAAAATATACTTAAAATAGGAGTAACTGCCCCAATAGATTCTTTAGTTATTTTTTATAAATACAGCTACCTTTTGCTGTCCCATCTCTTCTATGCTAAAAACAACCTACCTCTCTCAATTGCCCATCTCACTTATATACAGCGACTTCAGGTGATAATGCTCTCATGGCTTGGGCTATTCTATTCCACTGATTCTCCTCAAATTTGGTTTGTTATTCTCTAATCCTCTGTCGCCCTAATTGTAGGCAATCTACTTCATATTTGTCAAATGTCGACATCACCTTATCCCCTTATCCCCTTATATAGAGGCGATTCAACAAAACCCGTTATATCCAAAAAACCCATTATGTCCCAATATTCCTTGTCTCAAGGCACTCAAATTAATGTACTGATACCATTTTTGGCGGATTCCGCCCTAGCTGTCCCATGATTATCATCTAGTCATATCAGAATCACAACAGAGAACACACGTGATTTATTGATTGCTTGGCTGATTGTCTGCTCCAGAGGCAGGGGGTAGAGATTGTGAACTGTAGCTTTTTTATATGTCCATAATCCACACAGGGATGGAGGAAACCATCAGCTTTTTTAGCGAAGATGATGGGAGATGTGCCTGTCAATGTCTCCTTAAACAACCAACCTTTTTTTAGCATATCATCCAACCAAGTGTTAAGTGCAACCTCCTCCTCTGCTGTATGGGGATACAACATACAGTTGATATTCACCAACTGCACTGTCGTACAAAATCACAGGTCAAATTTAGTATGAGGAGGCAGACAATCCACCTTTTTCAGAATTGAAGATACTTTGATAGCACATAAAAAATTCAGAAAAATTGGACGGAAGGCCTGAAGGGGAAACAAGGGAAGTAATGGAGCTACGACCTTGGGTTTTCTTGAGAGTATTAACTAAAGGAAATTTTCCCTCCATTTGATAATTGGTTAAAGACAACATATTTGACTCTAGATGAATCTTAACATGTTGCCCATGCCACCATCCAACTCCTAAAATAACTGGGAACACCAAGTTCAGCTTTGCTGAGAACCAATTGCGAAGCTGAACTCATGAACTGAAAAATGAAACTGGCTGGTGAGCTAGGTATGAGCTTTGGGAGGCTAAAGAAGCAAACATCACCAATGGACCTACATCCAGGTCAAGTTCCATTTGTTGGGCTAGTTCAACACTCATGAAATTGCCCGCAGACCCAGTATCCACCAAAGCCTCAAAGGAGACGTGGTGGGACCCAACACTAATCTTCTTGGCTAGTGTCAGATACTGGTGGTTGACTCAAAAAAACCTTTGACAACCATCAGATCAGGCCAATTATCCTTTCAACGCTTGAGCTAACGCCTATTGCAATCATAAAATTCAGGTTGATTATCTCAACAACAATTTGATTGAGTATTTTTTCAAGCGCTCAGCCCATATATGCTCGCATACTATGGCTGATTCTAATGCATCAAATCTTGGCAATTATTCCCAATTATTGAAACACAATCAACTCAATCATATACAAAAAATTTTCGGGAATGACCCAAATTTAATGTCTGAAAATCCTGTGGACTTCAGACAAACGAAAAATGTAATCAATTTCCCACCTTAAGGGCGAAATTTGTATGTCAATCTGCATAATTGGCATGATAGCACTTGCATGGAAAACCTAAAAGGGGTTACCTAGGCTATCAAGGAAGAGGCCTGCCGCATCCTGATTAGAGATGTGTCATTTACTTCAATTTAAACCAAAATTTCACAGAAGGGGTGTATTGTCAGCAGTACGACAAAACTGAAATCCTGAAGATCTTAGGACAATTTTGCATGCTTTTATCGCAATTTTTGTACCTGAAATCCTCCCAATTTTGAGAGTAATTTGCCACCAATGAACTTAAGAAAAGGTTTCAGTTGTAGGCCAAGATGAGTGGCAAAATAGTTGTTGAAATTTTGTGCTGGAATGTGGCCAGGAGATTCCCTAGAGGTATAAATACTGGCGCCTGGCCTAATGACCATGATCTAAAAAAATAGCTTATAATAAAGTTATATTTATTTCATCACTTTCCTAATTTTCTCATTGAATCCTTTCTTTTAAGAAAGTGTCAAAACTGGAAGGATCAAATTCCCAATTTGTAATGAAGCCTGCTTTGGAAGAAGTTCCTGAACCCAAAGTGAAAATTACATCTGAAATCAGCCAGAAGAGTTGGGGAAAATATAATAAGCCTATTGAGTTGTTAAATGGTCCAAATTCCATAAACTACAGGCTCTATTAGATGATCACCTATTGGAACTTTGGCCCAAATAGACGTTCAGGATAACAATTTCCAAGAGAGAAATTCTCATAATTTGACAACTGGTGATCACTCAAAACTGGTGACACTCTCCAAAATGAATTCCAGTCCAATTCCTGGCAGATTCAGCTAGACAAAACAGTGACATCAAGATGGAAACTAAAGTCAGAGCCATCTTAGATTATTTTTCCAGTCAACAATGCTCCGCAACTGATACCTTTCTACGCCTGTAATATTGTCAACTTGGGGGAGCTCATGCAGCAAAACCAGTCGTCCCAAATAGGGTGAGGATTTTGCCTTGAACAACAAGGAATTTTCAAAAATTTGGACGGTTGTGTCGAGATTGTAAGCCAGAAACACTGAATTTACTCAGGAAATTCTGGAACTAGGAATGCAATTATCAACTGCAAATTCCTGAGTAAATAGTATGGGCAAAGACATCAAAAGCATAACGTCCAATCAAGCTTTATTCAAAGAAAAACATGAAAACCTCAAAAAACCAAGTGGCCAATGCTCACCCAGCCTTGAAAAAAGAATAATAGGAAAAAGCTCTGTCCATTCAGTCAAAAAAAAACAGCTTGGAAAAACCAAGGGCTGAATTCAGGCATCAGAATCCAGTAGTTCAGAGCAATATTATGAAACTGGATAATCGGAATTTGACACCAATGCAGAAACTGATAATTCAAACATTTGTTCTATGCCTAGAGTACTGTCAGCAATCCCAACTCCAGATACCTCTCACCGGGAAAGAGGGCAATTATGGGTGATGACACACCAAGACGTTCAAAAAGAAGTACACCCCCTGTGTATGAAACAGGCCGAGATGACTTCAAACCATTAAATTTACTAAAGTTCAATAAGGATGGAAACGTTCATTCTTTCCTCTAGCTATTTAAAAAGCAATGAGAGGAGCATCAGACCATGCAAAAGGATTGGCACTGATTAACTCACTTGATGCCCATAGCTGTGACCTCATTATGCCCTATTTAGGTGACAATTGGTCCTATATGGATGCCAAAATTGCAATAACAAAACAGTTTGAAGGGTCTGAGAAATTAAAAACCCAAAAAAGAGAGCTCCTTAATATTGAATTTAAACAGAATGAGACTATAAAGGACTTTGAAGATAGATTATTCCATGAGGCACAAGTTCTGCGTGGGTGCAATGCCATAGATAAGTTTGATGCCAAGATTGCAGTGGAGCACGTGATTATGCCCTTCCATGAACTGCACAATGTCATGTTGCCTGCATTCAATAGAAGCTTGGAAATCCAGGAGCTTACCAATAACTTGAGAAGATGTTCCCATAATATCAATACCCCTAATTGGGTTAAAGATCAGCAAAAATCCTGATTTTGGCCCAAAAAACAATTTTATGTCCGACCAGAGGAAAAATTTTCAGAATACAAACCAAAAATTCGAGCAAAAACAGCCAACAGGGCCAATTACATGCTACAAATGTGGTCAAATAGGGCACTTTGGTAGCCAATGCTACAGACGGTCCAACAAAAAGCCTGAGGTCAACTTTGCTCTAGAAATCAACAGCAACAGTGAGGCGGGAAAAGTGAAGGTGGAGTAGAGCCATAATGCTCCTACTCCACCGATTTTTAAACCATTCCATCTGACCCTATTAAGCTCTTTAGGACTGAAGATGTTGCTGAAAATAACCTCAACCTTTATTGGGGCTAATAATATCATGATGGTCACTACTTGGGCCCATCGCAAAAGCAACTAAACCCATGAAAATAACCAAAGAAGCCTGAGAAGAGGTATCAAAACCTCATGCGAAACAAATTATTGATCAGGGTTTGGATCTACAACCCAGATGTTCAACCAATTAACCTAAGCTTAACAACGTTCAAGTAGCTATTCCCATAAAGACCTTAGCAAATAACTTCCCAGATATTTGCTCAAGCCTGAAAGAACACCTGGAATTGGGCAACAGCCACAGAATTCACACAATAAATACCTCTGAAAACTACTCTGAATGTACTTATGTGGAAATAGCGGTTAACAAGGTGTGAGTTTGGGCCATTATTGATAGTAGTGCTCCTATCAATATAGTCAGCACAAAGTTGGTTAAAAAACTGAAAATTGCGCCCGATGTTGCCCACAGTCAGGAATATGGAACTTCTGGAGTGCATATAACCAAATTGGTGGGCGCCTACAGTACCCTACCACTCCGAATTGGATCCATTTTAGTAACAGCACCTGCCATAGTGTTTCCAAATACAAACTATGATATCCTAATCAGGACTGGTTTCCTAAGAAGATATGGAGTTGTTACCAATTATAAGGACAATACTCTCACCATCCTTGGCCAGGCTATTCCACTATACTATAACCGGGATAAGACAGTTCAGAAAAAGAAACCCAGCCTATTCATAAATCTGGCCTACAAAGATGGAGTCATCCTGATTGAGTATTCCAAAGCATAGTCAAAGATAAAACCACTTCCTACTCAGATTGATGAGTCAATTGGCATTCAACTTCAATCAATTCAGACCATCTTATACCATCTGGAGAACAAGTAATCATCCTGACAGATCTAACAATTGATATCCTGGAAGAAATTTATGGTGAAGTATATCAGCCATGATCTAAATATCGATTTGAACCAAACATTGCCCCTGGTTTTATCATTCTGGGCCATGGAGATTACATATCTTATGTGCAAACCTGCAAAATCGACCTATCTCTATTAGGTGACATCAAACAATCGCTTTTCTGCATATGTTCCCTACCACGGAAATTCACTCATTCCACGCGTTTGGAACTTTTGTTGAATTAGGGCTTCCTGATAAGAACCAACTCAGCATAAATAATGTTGTCCCTATGGCTGATTTAAGCAACCTGACCAACTCTGAGAAAGGCCAAGCTCAGGAGTTATTCTCTAAATATTGAGAAATATTCACAAGATGATTTAGACTTGGGTTGTGCTAATGGTGTCACCCACAAAATTGATACTGGAGATTATAACCCTATTTGGTTACACCCATTAAGATGCTCGAAATTATCAGAAGAGGCAGTATCTAAGGAAATTAATGAACTCCTCAAATATGACATGCTAGTCCCTTCAAAAAGTCCATGGGCAGCACCAATTTAAATAGTGAAAAAGGAGGATGGAAGCGCCCAGGTAGTCAACGACTATTTGAAGTTAAACAACATCACAAAGAAGGACTGTACCCATTGCCATGAATTGAAGATGCCTTGGATAGGCTAGGGGGTGCAAAGTTCTTCTTGGCAATGGATCTTATCAGCGGATATTGGAAAATAGATCTTCCCAAAGAGGAGCGCAATAAATGTGCAATCATAACCCAAGAGGGACTATTTCAGCTTATGAGAATGCCTCAAGGGCTCTGCAATGCCCGGCCACATTCCAACGGGCAATGGACACAATCCTGGTAAATTTAAAATTGTCATGTGTACTAGTGTACCTTGACGATATTAACATTTTCAGTTGCACTTTTGAAGACCATCTGTGTGATGGTTGAGGTCTATCCTCAGCATCACATTGCCCTGATCTTTGGTAAGACAGGGCAGGCTGTGTCTGTATGTATGGAGGAGGAGGGGGCGTTGGTTCTGGCAAGGACGCCTAAGGGGCCGGAGCTTGGAGTAGGCCAAGGAGCAAGATGGGCGTCTAAGTCGGAACAAAACGGAAAACAAGTAAAATGGGTAGTTTCAAGATTTGATTTGGATTCAAATCAAGAATGGAATGAAACAGGTGCTTGGGAGTTTCGCGGTTTGATTGGGATTCGAAATGGAACTGGCGCGGAACCATTGAGGATTGGAACTGGCATGGAACCATTGAGTAAAGATTCCGCAATCCTGCTGTAAAGTTTACACCAAACATCATTCAAGTTGGCAATGGCACCATAAGCTTATATTATATTTTATTTTAGCTTTTAGCATGTGTATATAGGGAAGGAACTGGGAGCTGGAGGCTCCTCAGTTCTGTTTTCTATCAACTTGGCTAAATATTAAATAAAAGAACCTAAAATTCATATTTATAATTTGGGTTTATTTTAAAGATATTGCCTAACTGCAGCCATGTTTGTCTTAAATCAACAAGAATCAGACTTTGAGAGTGAGCTTGGGAGGGCTGTTGCCTCCCCTCTATACCTTGTCTTGGAGTCAAGGCATGTTGCTGGGGTTAAGTATACTTGCAACTGTCTTCCAGGGGGTGCTTGTCCAATCTTGTAGCGCGCGCACCAGGAGAGTAGTATCAGGAGTCCTGTCAGCCCTATGGTCTTTAACATGGATCCTGTTGCCCAACTCATTCGTGGCTCATTGGAAGGAGACAGTTCGTTACAATCTGGAACACTTAGAAGAGGTTTTTATAAAGCTATCTGCTGTGAACTTAATAATCAAGCCCATAAAATGTCAGTTTTTTAAAGACCAATTGGATTACCTCGGATTTGTGATTGATAAAGTGGGTCTTCGGCCCAACCCTCTAATCTGGATGCTATCTCCAAAATGAAACGGCCTGACGCAAGCACAACATTCAAGTATTCCTAGGCATGATTGGGTACTATCACCGATTTATCGCTGACTTTGCACAACTTGGAGAGCCGCTTTTCTATATGCTTAATTATAAGGTCACATTTGACTGGACTCTAGCTTTCCAGGATGCATTTGACCAACTTCAATTGGCCCTATTAAGTGCGCCTGTTCTTTGATACCCAGGCTTTGATTGTGAATTTATTGTCCAAACTGATGCAACCTGAACAGCAGTGGGGGCCATGTTATCCCAAGTTGGAGAAGATAGTGAAGAACATCCAGTTGCCTTCACTAGTAGGACCTTAAACGTTCATGAAAGGAACTACACGGTGACAGAAAGAGAATACTTAGCTGTCATATATGCTTGCAAGCAATTCTGGGTCTACCTTCATGTTACTATTTTAAAGTATTTACCAATCATGCTTCCCTAAGATGGTTGAATAACTTAAGAGAACCTGAGGGCTAATTAGCCCACTGGGCGTTAAAGCTTCAAGCCTACAACTACACCATCAAGCATCGAGCAGGTGCAAAACACCAAAACGCTGACTGTCTATCCCAACTACTCACCATTGCAACACTTAGTTGGGCCGCCATTGAGTTGTATATGAAAATGATCAGTGTAGAGTATCAGTATGATCCTGAATCTGTCTAAAAAATATAACCATCAAAAATGAATGCTTTACAAGATTGTTGAGGACAAAAAGTTCATTTTCCTAAGACCATTGGCCTGAACAGACCTAATAATGGCAGCTCATAAAGCCATAGGGCATGGAGGATTTAAGAAGATGAAAGAGCATCTGAAGCAATTCTACTACTGGGAGTCAATGCATTTTGACATCCAAGAAATGCTAGAATGCTGTGCAGAGTGCCAAGGCGTAAAAACCATTATGGAAAAGCTTATCCTACCAGCATGTTCAGCCCAACTTTGCCTGTCACACTGTATCTATTGACGTTGTTGGCCCACTTCCAACAAGCAATACAAAAGTCAATTACATAATTGTAGCCATTGAACACTTGACCAAATGGGTCAAGGCCAAGGCCATTTGGGAAGCTGGAGCAGCAACCACCTTTAAGTTCATTTTGAAAAAATCATCCACAAACATGGATGTCCCCAGGTTATTCTGACCAATGACAGAACCAACTTTACCGCCAATGTCCTTGCCAAGCTCAACCAACTAATGGGAGTACAAGGTGTGCTTTCCGCTCCCTATCACCCCAAAACAAATGGGATTGTTGAGCGTGCAAATGGAACGTTGGTGAACATTATCCAGAAATTAACCTTGGCAAACCATCCGAATGGAGTACATATCTAATTTCAGCAGTTTTCGCCTACAATATCTCCTACCATTCATCAACCAGGATTTCTCCATTTCAAGTATTATATAGTAGATACCCATCCCTACCAACGCAGCTATATTTGGCCCTAGAGGATCTTGGCGAAAACACTTACCCTCAATACGTTGAGAAGCTTGTGGATGCCTTAATCAAACTATAAGCTCAAGCCTTTGACAACAGTTTTGCTGAGAAAAAGGCCTGACATCAAAAAGACTTAGAGAATCGTTACCCACTGGCCAAATTCAAAGTTAATGATGAAGTTCTATTTTTCAACACCCACAGATTGGGCCAAATGCAAAAGTTAGATCACATCTGGGTTGGGCCATTCAAAGTGATTGAGTAAATGTCTAAGTTCATATATACCATCAAGGATATTAGGGCTAGCCATATATACAACTGAGTCCATGCAAAATTCCTAAGAAGGTTTAATAAGTGGGACAATTAAGAAAAGAAAAAGTAAAAAAATACAAAAACACAAAAACAAAACCAAAACCAAAAAAAAACTAAAAAACAAAAAAATACTTAAGATAGTTTTATTCTAACTAATATTTTAGTTCACACTTGAGGTTGGGGAGAGGATCCAACTTTAGACTCGACGGGCATTCAGGCCATCATTCTTCAGACTCATCAGATGGTCCAGCCAAAGATATCAAACAAAAACAAACTCTATTCTCGTCGGGCATTCAGGCCAAAAAGAAAAGACCAACATAGGCTAATTGGGAATCTTAGGGCTTATGTTCAAGTCAAGAGGGGGAAAGGTCAAATTCTGGTGGTTGACTTAAAAAAACTTTCAAAAACCATCAGATCAGGCAATTATCCTTTTAAAGCTTGAGCTAACGCCTATTTCAATCATACTATCTGGAGCCAATTATCTCAATGACAATTTAATAAAGTATTTTATCAAGCGCTTGGCCCAAACATGCTCACAAATTGTACCCAAATCTGATGCATCAAATCTTGGCAATTGGTCCCAATTATTGAAACACAATCAACTCAATCATATACAAAATAATTCAGGGACAATCTGAAGTTAACATCTGATAAACCTGTGGACTTCAGACAAACAATAAACGTAATCAATTTCCTGCCTTAAGGGAAAAATTTGTATGTCAATCTGCATAATTACCACAATAGCACTTGTGTGGACTGCCCAAAAGGGGTTACCTAGGCTATCAAGGAAGAGGCCTGCTGACGTCCCAATTAGGGGTGCGTCATTTACTTCAATTTGGGCCAAAAATTCACAGAAGGTGTGTTTTGTCAGCAGTATGACAAAACTGAAATCCCAAGATCTTAGGACAATTTTCATGCTTTTATCGCAATTTTTGTACCTGAAATCCTCCCAATTTTGAGAGTGTTTTGCCACCAATGAACCTAAGAAAAGTTTTCAGTTGTAGGCCAAGCTGAGTGGCAAAATAGCTGTTGAAATTTTGTGCTGGAATGTGGCCAGGAGATGCCCTAGAGGTATAAATACTGGCGCCTGGCCTAATGACCATGATCCAAAAAATAGCTTATAATAAAGTTATATTTATTTCATCACTTTCCTAATTTTCTCATTGAATCCTTTCTTTTAAGAAAGTGTCAAAACTGGAAGGATCAAATTCCCAATTTGTAATGAAGCCTGCTTTGGAAGAAGTTCCTGAACCCAAAGTGAAAATTACATCTGAAAATCAGCCAGAAGAGTTGGGGAAAATATAATAAGCCTAGTGAGTTGTTAAATGGTCCATATTCCATAAACTACAGGTGCTATTAGATAATTAACCATTGGAACTTTGGCCCAAATAGACGTGCAGGATAACAATTTCAAAGCAAGTGATCCTCGGAATTTGAAAGGTAGTAAGGAGTAAGCAAAGTTCTCTTTATTGGCAGTTGTGGTTGAATCCAGTGATACCAAAGAGATGGTAGTGGAGGCAGGGGAAACCGCTAGGTTCATAGGGGGAGTATGCTCATTGCAAGTCAGATTGTCATAACCTACTGACATGGGCACAATAACCGCAGCAACTATGGGGTGTGGACTGGATAGTTTGAGTGGAACTAGGCTATTATGGACAGGGAAATCTTTTTCACAGCCTGGTTCAGCCGGAAATAATGGACTATTGCTGCGCCAATATCTACAAGAAAGGCGGAAATGGTTAGAAATAGTGGTAGGTTGATTATGTCAGGCAAACAGCAAGTAAGAATTAGACCAGCCTGCCAGCATATGTGCTGGAGCACCCAAACGGCAAACCAGAATGCCAAAGACACTGCTGCTGTTACAATGGATATGAAACTGGAAAGGAGTTTCTCTAATAACTGCTGATGAGCCAGAATCTTGTACAGGCACATAATAAAATACCAGATTAATATGGCCATTAACCCCAAGGGGTGTGTGAGTGCCATCGGAAAGGGCAGTTTATTTTCCAACATAAAAAAATTAATTTTAGGGAAGGGTTTTCAATGGAAAATAAAGGAAAAAAAAAATTGATCAAGAATTTTCTCAGTGCAATGCAACTGATTAAATAGTGGTCAATTGATGAGGGACAAGCAGGGATCAGGTCCCTTAAGTTTGACCTAACCGCCAAATTATTCAGGGATTGGGGCAGATAATCTCAATAGGAAATGACATCAAAGGATTTGGCAGCAGGCTGGGTTGCTGTTAGTTTGACCTCAAATGCCCAAACTGAGGCTCTACTGCATTTCTGACAGTTAGTGATGGTGTCTGGTCCAACGAACAGTGGGAATCCCCAAGGCCACCCCATGTAGGGGTGGTCCCAATTGGTTGGGAATGGGTTTGGGATGCCCAACCCGCCCATGCCCAGTTGCTGGGCCATTAGTTTAGTCAAAAGCGTTGCATCAGCCACAACTCCCAATTTGCCAGAATAAAGCTTTGAACTATTGTCAATGGTGTCCGATGCTATTACCTGCACGTTAGGGATCATCCTCAACAATTTGGAGAAGGGTTAATTTTGACAATTGCACTGCTGGGTGAATTTAAAACATTGGCGATTCTGGCCAATAACTCAATCTTCATCCCTCTTTGGCTATGCAGATTCCAATTTTTGGGCTTAATTTCCATCAGTTTTGGAGCAATCAACTTTAATTTGGCAATCTCAGCACAGATTTCCATAATCTGTCTAACAAGTTCAGCTGTGGTGAACAAAGGTACTGGAGGAGGTGTCCAGAGAGGGAAGGCCACTACCCAACACTCGTCTACCATGTGGGCAAGGTCACCCTGGGTGATGAGGGGAATGGCCATCCTCTTTGGACCCTTTTTGCTCGGAAATGGGAAGAGCAACCAATCTATGCACAGGGGACGTTCCCCTGAACTTACACTCTCTATCTTCCACACCAGCTTGTCCTGTATTAACAAAGATCAGAGAAATGCGATTTTGAGGGAAACCCTCAACTGTCAAAAATTTGGGATAAGGGATAACTATCTTTCCAGTGTAATAGAATTTAGTCAGTGTTAATCCATAATAACTTGATGCCTACCATCTTTTTTATGGATCAATAAAAGTGGAGAAACCCACAGGCTTTTGGATGTCACAAATATCCCAGATTCTAGTAGTTGTTTTAGTTCCATGGTGACTTAAGCTACCTTAACTTTAGATTTTTATAAATCTCATGATTTAAATGGGGGATGATCCTCAGTTTTGTTTTGGGGAATTATTCCTGACATCTTCCTGTAGTTACCTTTCCCAATAAAAATATCTCTATTCTCCTCAAGGAGGGCTTCTATATTATGGCGTTCATTGGGAGTGAGGCTGTCAATATTAAATTCACCCAAAGTTTTTGTTTATAGGAGATCAAACCGTAATCTTGTAGAGTATTGAAACTTCACACATCTACGATATTTTCAATAGGACAGAGTTTTACATAGGCTATGATGATTTATGAACTTGTAAGGTTTATACGTTAAATTCCTTTTTAAAATGAAAAGGGATTTTCCATAGGCGAGATATAAAATTTCAGAAATTTCAACGCTTCTTTTATAAGAGGGTTAAAGTGTCCATATAACTCCAAAACCTGGTTAGCAGGAATTTTAATCTTAATTCAAAATCCAAAATAACTTGAAAACCAGGTGGTATATTTTTTTAGTACTAGATTGTCCAGGTGGTATATTAATGGGATGGGAGGCGTACAGAGGTATCCCATTATTTGCATCCACAGCCTCAGGGGTTAACTTAGTTATACACCCCAAGTTTTAATATTCTACTTTGCAAATATAGACGGGATATTTGATGAGACAGGTTCATTTTTTGGTCCCTCCATTTTTGATCAGGAGATCAAATATTAATAGTATCCCATATCCTAGGCGTGAGAGGTATTTTTTCTAATGATTAATAATGAATTTGAATCTCCATATTAATTTTATTACAACAAGCAATTTATAGTATTGTTTTTAAAGAAATAGTGGGGGTGGTAATAAAGTTTTTTAATTAAAGGGGTAAATCATAATACGCCCCAATTTCCTTAGTATTCTGATTCCCCGCTGTACCAAAATCAGCTTCTTGATCAAATCTGTAGTCATTTTAGTTTTCTGTATAGATTGGGAGGATAATTGCTAACTGAGATCTGGTATCAATTATCACCAAGACTTTAACTTTATGAACAACTACCTCTACTCATACCATCAAAGATCTGAATTAAAAATATTAACAGCTAATAAACTTTAGTTAGGTAATTGTAATGAGGTGAGCGGAAAATTTTGCCTCATCCAGGCTTGGGGGTTTTTCAATGTGTTTGAAAAAATTTTCAGCTGATGCTTGGCTCTACTAGAAGAGCTGACATTGAGAATTTGATATGCTATTTAGTCAATGTAAAAATAAGAGAACTGAAGGTCTTTATTTTCTTGAATAGTAAGAGGTACTTCAATTTCTGCAGGAGCAATCAACAAAAATAACCCAGTTTACTGGGAATAGAGCTAGAATATGAGGCACTTGAATGTCGTCAGCAGAGGGAGCCTCTTGCCCTATGCTGACTGATTTTTTGCTGTCTTATTTTGGCAGGGTTAGCGTCAAAAGTATATCACTCAATTGTATTTATTGCAATAAAGTGCAAGATAACTTGGGTGTAGTCAAGTTGGGGGGTGTTACCACTAATACTTGAGTGAGGCTTGTTATTAGGATGAGGTGGCCCAGTTTATATAAACATAGCTGGCTAATCTCCATGAAGGCTTCTTTGATATGCAGGAGATTATAAGGTTTGGTTTCATTTCTTTTAAGATAAGGTGCAATAGTAAGCATAAGTTAAATGCTGATGAAGTGGTGATAGCATCAACTAATGTGAGACAATTTCCTGCAACTAAAGTCTGAGCTGTGAGGTAAAATAAGTGATCAAAATTATTAATAGATTTCCCCAAACAAAGCTGATTCCCATAAATGTCTGTTTCTGGTTGTATAGTGTTAAGTCACTCTCAAACTCCTGAAGCAGGGCAGTCTTGGCATCATTTTAGTTACATTAATTCATCATATGAGGTACAATGATATCCTGGGATATGCAGCTATAGTAATTTGTCAGTTGTTTGAGCTTTAAATAATTAGTAGCTTCCTTTATTGCATTTTTACAACAGTATGGGAAAGAGAAAGTGCTCCCTTCTCATCTGATGTACTTCTCTTTATAGACTGTTTTAAAGGTGCTATTTGGAGGGTTTGTAGACCGAATGACATGAACTGACACCAGGGGCGCTACTTCTATGGAAGAAATGGTATCTAGGAATATGCATGGGGGTAAAGAGCATCCATTTGACTTTGCAGTTCTTTGAAATCTTCAATAACTAAATCAACTCACTCATGGGTGTCCCAAAGAGCCGTTTTTGAGGAAAAAGCTTGTTTAACTTCTGAACTTAAATTTTAAACTAGCAGTAATGTCATAGAGTTTTAGTTGATGTTTCTTGGTGATGATCATTCACTATTCAAAGATTCATAATATGGCGGGTAGAGTAGGCAAATTTTCAAGGCGTCCATGATGAGCGCTCAGAGAAATTATAGGGAGGAGAGGCAATCCATACTGTGTGAGTTGTGCACTTGAGCTAAGCATCATAGTTGGACATTGAGATTTTGGATTTGTCAAATTAATGACTGGAGTCGATCATTGGGATTTCTGGACCAGTACTAGGTTCAGAAGGGCCAGGGGGTCATAGTGTCCCAGGGGACCAGGGGACCCAGATTGGATGGGCAGTCCATTACAACCAGGGACTTTGGGTTACCAGACATTACAGGAGAACTAGCGTTACCTGGCATCCTAAGTGGTCTGGAGGAACAAATATTATCCTAATGTCTCATATCATAAATTAACTCTTTTAATAATCAGAGGCATTCATCCACAAAGGACATAAAGCTATCATGTTTAGTTTTTTATCCTGTATACAATTCCCAAACTGGTTACAAATGATGACATCTGATTGACTGAAATGATTGGAGAGCTCCAATCATATGAATCTCATAATTCCCTCGTCAAGAAATGTTAATACAACCTGCATCTCGTTGATGAGTTGGCAATCTTCAATATGGTGTTTCAGTTTTTTAATACTAAAGAGAGAGGCAGACTAAAAATTGGAGGAGTTGCAAATGCAATGTCCCCAATAACTGTAGGTTCCATAATAGTTGCTGATGATGTAACCTGGCTACTTGTAATAGATGGTACAGGGTGGGATGCGCAAATTGATGCAAATTTCGTTCTGTACGTTTTGTCCCAATCTGATCCTCACAAGAAAGGAACTGCCAGATAAACTTACCATAAGGCCATTACCACAAGGGCTCATCTTCTATTTGTGTGACCTATGGGGATGTTGGCCCCAGACATAAGGAGTCAAAGGGCTTCAGTGAAGTTCAATTTTTTATTAATACTGCTCCGTGAGAGTTGTTGGAAGGTTCACTACAAAGATGTGAGTGATAAAAAGTTGCTGGTTGATGCCATATCTCCTACATGCATATTGGCTTCTCAATCACTGAGACATGTGGAATCACATCAAGGAGGAAACTGATGCCAAATTATTTTTGTCTGTTGTAATTATAATTTCATGGGAACTTAAGGTGTACCTGGCAAGTATCACCAGTTTTGTAAGGACGTAGGGGTATAATCCAACTGTCCCTTTACAAGTCCAGGGCAACTGAAGCCCCAGGTGATGGATACTTAAAAGTTATACTTTTAATTAAAATTCTTCCCTCAATGTAAAAAATTCCTTGATAAGAGTATCCAGATATTTAATTCACTATTTAAACTGTGGTAGGCAAAATTAATGTCAAAAAATAGTGTATTCTTTATTCTCTTTCAAACTGAAATATATATGAGATCAGGGAATTTTCCTGAGGGAAAAATCTCTTTAAGTGCATCCAAGCCAGGATTTATACTAACCTGCAAATCAGAGATTCTGCAATGTTATAGTTACTTCTTTTAATATTATTCAATTGCATAAATTATTTTGGACCCCAATATCAGGAGGTTACTGTCAAACAGGATTTGATCTCATATGTCAGGATGGACCTAATATCAGGAGGTGATGAAAAACTAGTTGGGAGTATCCCTGAAAATATTGTAATCTAAGTCTTTAGATCAAATTGAATAATATCATCAAGATTGACTTAATCCTTAATCCACGCTAGAATTCTGATAATGCTATCAAAAATTTAAAAATGTTTTTTTTATTTATGTATCTCATTGATGTACAATTAAGGAATTTTATCAAACATTAATAGGATTTACGCCAGGCTCCTAAAAGGTAAACATTTTTAAAATTGTTATGAATTTTTAGATGTAAATGCCACAATTGACTTAAGTTAAATTGTGACTGTGACTGTGTTAGAAACTGAGATTCCTCTAATAGTAGTCTCAGAGATTAATTACACTGGCTCTTTTATTATATGCACTACCCACGTTGATTTATATATAGATATATAATTGATAAAAGTATGAAGGCTATTGTCTGTAGCTGAATATAGATAAACCAGGTTGTTAGGTGGTCCAAAGCTAAACTTATATTTCTCTACTTGATGATGATTATACTGATAAATAAGGACTTCTTCATTTCTTTCCAAAAGAACTTAATCTGCTCTAGATTCAGAGGTTCTTGGCCTTGGCTTCCATCACGCTGAGACTGTGGAAATCTGCTTCTCTTCTAAAGATATCTGATCTTTACTCTTTATCACACAAAAGAGTCAAAAATTAATGAATTAAAGCAATAATAAATTGAGGATGAATTAAACCGCATATTGTTATAAAAATTAGGGAATTTATAGGGGAATTCAGCGCCCAAATTCTCTGTTGGAGCCACAGTAATGATACAGCAGCCATTGTCATTGAATTTCCCTTTAAGATCTCATCTGAAAATGGGCTTCTCCATCAGAATAAGGATTCCTCCATCAGACATCCCAGAAACCTAAAATGGAAAGAGCAGAACGTGTCCCTAATGTTTCCGCTCAGTCACAGTGAACCAACCACATTTGGCTAGCAACCTGCTTAGGTAATGGCAATCTTTACCTATTATGGCAGGTTGCAAACCAACTGATTGATTCTCTATTTTGCAGGCATCATCACTCAACTTACAGCTCATAATTAAATCCCCAATCAATTGTTGATAAAACTCAACTGATCTCAATTGGAACATAATAGTCAATCAATGATTAACTATCAGATAGATCAATTTTATCAGCAACTATGCTGATGGGACCTTAGGCACCTTCACAGATTGACCCCAGTAAATCTGACCCTGGAAATTTTCCAAAATTTTCTGGCATTATCAAACTGATAGTAAAATCATCAAATATCAAAATTATCCACTAGAGGGACTTATGCACTTGTGGACCAGCAGATACTTTACCCTAGGAAGCTGGAAATGTATAAAAAAATCCCAACAGATTGTTTCCTTAGTATTTCCATATTAGTGTCTCTTAATGAGAGAGCTATGGAACCCACCCTAGGGAGCTACCCCTACAACCTGCAACTTAAGGTTATTAAAGCAACAATCCCCAACCAAAACTAAATATAAAGATGACCAATACAATCTGCCACACTCATTATTAATTGAAGGAAATTTGTGACAGATCAGAACATCAATTAGGATACTGGCAGGCTAAAAATCAAAGCTATGGTGACTGCACCCCATTTCCAGGTCCGCGTTCAAGATAACCTTAACTTTGAGCTTGACAAAGAGTGTCATACACAAGAATCTCCAATTAGACAAGGTATGGAACCTCCTCATAACAATAGGCATGAGCAAAACTGTAGCTGCTTCTTAGCCTAATGGTCAGAACAGTATTGTTCTTTAGATCAATACTTTTGACACATTTCCATGAGTGAGCCCTACTCCAGAAACCTCAGAACGATAATTCTGTGTGATCTATGGATGCTTGTTGGGTATTGGAATACCACTAGTGGAAGCCAAGTCTTTCCTTGACACGTTGTTTGTCTGACATATTAAACCTCTCTTTTTTACAATTTCCATAGTAGTTTAAAACAGTTTTAAAAAGTCCTCTAATGGTCTAAGAGTCCATCTAACTCACATTCTTATTGTTCATTTAAGTTTGTAGTCAGATCTCTTCTATGACAGCTATTACATGAACGTGTCAGCATTGTCATACCTTTTAATCTTAAATTTTGTAATTATTTGCCCCTAATTACTTGTAAAGGGCTCTTCATAAGGTTTCCAAAATCCTCAATCTGCCCTTGGTGATTGTAGTCCTAAATATGGTCATAACTCAAGACCATTGATCTTTGACTTCTCGAAGGTATTATTTCTTTAGCATCATTTGTTCCATTATAATCATGCTATGATAAAAAGCATTAAATTCTATTATCCTAGCTAAGAATCCATTTTTATACTGCCATTTAAGGTATTGATGACAAGCTTCTTAATGAGAGGTTGTCGTTTGTTCTTTTTGTCTTTAATATATATTTAAATGTTAGATCAAATCATAAATTTTAAATTTTATTTGAGGTGGGCCGACCTGGGGACGATACCGCACCGATTAGGGAAGTGAAGAAAATAGGAAAGGAGGATAAAACCCGGAAAACCTCCATGCGTGGCGTATGATAGGCCAGGAACTCCATGGACCGCCTTTGCTATTTGCTATCTCGGTTCGGGGCATTGGTGCGCAAAACCAACACAGTCAAAATCGTCCCCTACCCAAAGTCCATTACCGGGATCGAACTCGGGAGGCAGTGGTAGAGGGTCCATACTCTACCACTGGGGTATCCTCCCTTTCAAGTCATAAATTTTGACATGGCTACTTTTTCTTCTGTTTTTTCTCTCATCATCCTAAAATTCAATGCCATTTTATATTTGATAAGTTTAACTGAAATTTGATTAAAAATTTCAATTCCTCAAAATTTATTAGGAACAGAGTTCTTATGAGAAGATTACAATGATCTATTTATAGTGCCTCATCTTTAGAGGAAAAGATCATGAGTCAAAGTGTAAAGTTATTGTTAATATAGATCAAAAAATTTAGTTAATCTAGGCCTTGAAGTTCTAAACTAAGTAAATACTATCCAGTGCAAACCCAATCTTTTCATAAGCTTAAACAACATGATTTTTATAGGCGTGCCAGTATCCACAACTTCAAGTGCTTTGACCTTGTGAATTGTTAAGCCACTCTCATGACCCTCCTTCAAACTGACATTCAGAAAGTAAGTAATACACTAACTTTTGATTTAATCCTCTTAACTCTTATGAGAGGTAAGATTTTACAGTTGATTTGTGGTCTTGTAAAAAATTTTAAAGTAGCGTTAATTAATCTCTCACCATCTGCTACAGTCTCTAACAATCAGGTTTATCTTAAAAACTTGAGCCAAATATATTTGATCTGATGATTTATAATTCTCTTTGTTTGGCCACATATGAGTAGGGACAGCTAACTCATCTGTGGCTCCCATCACATAGTAACTCGACTCTACTCTTAAACCAGGAATGTCATCATTGATTCCGTTAGTGCACTGAACCACCAAATTGACTAAACCATATTTCATCTTTTTTAAATCGCCCTTCTTTTCTTCTTTCAGTTAGGGATGACTTCTCCAAATGTTCTTCTTCTTGGAAATTTTTTCATATAAACTAGTCAGGTTTGGGTTTTCCATTTAATAGGGTGATAGATTCTCACCTCAGGTTTAACTTTGTGACACTTAGTAACATAGACAGTTTTCTATTAATGACGTTGCATTTTATATCACTGAAGTTTAGAATAAGTCATTAATTAACTTTGTTATCAATAAGGGCCTCTTTGACCGTCTTTAATGTGTTGGCTGGCTTCACGGCTAAGGTCTTGTGCTCTAAGAGATGGGGATGCTGCTATAATTAACTAAGCAAAACTACCCTTGTGGTGACTGGGTTCAAGGCATCAATGCTATAAACTGATTTGCCTTATATTAATAATAATTTTATCCTAAAAATTTATTTATTTCTCCACATTCACATGGTAAAAGACTGTTGTTTTATATCTTAGAATTATGAGCACTTCTAAACTCAGATAAGGATATTTTTAGCTTTGATATAATTATAATGAGGTCAAAGAGTGGTTACAAGTGCTTCTTTAGCTTCTCTGATAACACATCCTGAACATGGCGAGCTTCTGTTTATTACCTGCTCTGTCCATGCCTTTCTTGTAGAGCTAAAGCTCCAAGTATAGTTCTCTCGCCAATAGTTAATATAGTTTCTAAATATGGTCTAAAGTTGGGATCCTTTTCAGGTGCTTCAATTTGCTATACAGGTGAATAAACAGTAATGAGGTTCATGCACTGATTTTTACACTCTTCAACTGGGTAAAGGTAGTGGGCGGATGACAATGTACATGCATTTTATCTTTCTGATGCTTCAGGTAAATTAACTGGTCATCATTATGTTAGGTTTACTGTTAATTATACGAAATTCTGTAAGTATCATTGTTTTTTTCTAAACATATGGTTCTACCTTTCGCTTTGTACTGCCACCTCCTAATGTCACTCTGTTGTAGGTGGCCTAACACTTGATAGCTTATTTGACTGCTGATCTACGCATCTTTAAATAATTAATCTCTATAGTTATGCTCTCCAGACCTTTTTTCTAGTGATTCATCTTCAAGGATACACTTCCTTAATATTACACTGAACACTATAAAGTTGCTTAATAGCTCATCGTGTAGTGAGTACCACCTATTGCAATTGCAATTATTGCTTTTGTTAATAATGATGCTTTTGGTTATTAATGCAGGTAATAATTCAATTATTTGTTCAAATAGTACCCATCAGGAAATTTAAATATGCTCTATTTCTTTGGGGTAAGGCTTTTACTGATAAACCAAGCAATTTTACCCTATAAGAACCTTGTATAAATCTTGACAATGTATTCTACTAAGCTATGTTATAATATGGTTTGACCAACCATCTAAGATATTATAATTTTTCAACTTTACTTAACTAATACTTAGAGGATTTGATTGTTTCTTAGTAATCGCTTTTCCCTGCATCCTACAGTTTTATATGTAGTTGGACAATTGCTATTTACTATTAATTGATTCCCTGATCCCTGCTGGCGCATTTCTCGTTCCCTTAAATTATTGGCCACCAACACTGTGACTTTAAATGCCTTATTACCTCTTATTTTAGTTCAGCTTAATATACTATTTTACTCTGCATCAACTTAAAAACATTGGTAATTGGGCCCCTTATAATTATTATGGCCAGCTTCTGGTATTTAAGTATATCTGGTGTTTTTAATTACTCTGTCATATTGATATTATGTTGGAAATACCTGAGCCAAAATCACTTGCTTTCATGGCCTAATTTGAATATTAAGCCAGTAGGTTGCCACTCATAAGTGCTACTTAGTAACCACAAAATGCACCAATAAGAAATATGGAAGTGACTTATATTAGTGAGATTGCCATCATTAAGTGGGTTTTTTTCTATATAGCAAGTCTTTAGTCTAATATTGAGTTTAGTATAGCGAGCCATGAAGCCACTAGCAATATTAAATACTACAGTGCACTCTCTTATTTTATTCATAAAAAATTTATTTCCAAAACTAAGGTTCTCTTTGGTTAAGCTTTTACCGGATTTCTTTACTTAAACAGTATCTGATTTGGCTGTGTATGATGACTTATGAATCTGAAATATCACGCCTAAGCGCTAATTTCAACAAGCACACCAGGACTTATCTCATATTATGTTTAACAAGTAAAATAATTCTTGAACCTTTGATATAAACCCTTTCACAGATTAATCAACTTTATCAAACCTGAAAGTAACTAAAATGTCAAAAAGTAGATTTTATAAGCTATAAAAAGTCTGTTTAATGTATAATAAAGTCATATATATATAGTAAAGTCGGAAATTTGGGTTTGAACTATAATATTGAAATTGTTTTATGATTTTAAGCCTTATCTCAAGATATGGCTCTGTGCTTTCACCTTGTTTTCATGTCTGCAGATAAGAAATCCAAGTTTCTGTTTGATCTTCTGAGTCTAGATCTCCATTCTTAATGTGAAGTTTGTGGTTTACTTCTTGTTGCTTTTAGCTGTTCCTATACTTCATGTGAATCTAGTGAACTTGTAGCTCTCTGGGTAAATCTGTTTGTTTTAATGTAATTAATTGATTACTTAATTTTGTAATATGCCAATTTTATGGTAATAACTGTTTGAAAAACCTTTTTTGAGTTTATAAATTGGATGTTATAATTTTGAAGGATAGATACCCCAGTTATAGAGTACATGCTCATTACCACTGGCTCCATAAGTTTGATCCCACTAGAAGAACTTTGGGTAGGGATAATTATGACTGTGTTGGCGATGCTCACCATTGCTCTGGACTGAGATAGCAAATAGCAAGGCTGTCCATGGAGTTCCTGGCCTATCATATGCCGCACATGGAGGTTTTCCAGATTTTATCCTCCTTTCCCATTTCTTTGATTCCTCTTGATTGGTGTGTTCTTATTCCAGGCCACCCACCTTGAATGTAAAAAAATTATAATTATAAAGTATTTTAGGCCATCATTGGTAGCTTTATATTGAATTTTATCACAAAGGTGTCAATTGATTTATTTTGGTTGTCAATGATAGATATACTAGGGTTTTATAGTTTTATCATTACCAGGTATTATATTATTTAGGTGATTTGCAGCTACAAAGAGACTTTATTCATCCTCCTAACTGGTATAAAATTTTCTTTGATCTCGCTTCTTCTAATAAAATGTTGGTTTTTACAGGGAGCCTTATATAAGGGTGATAAATTAACCCTAGCTTTTATGAATTTCTCAACAACCTATAAAAGTATTAAATGTTACAAAAAAGTATTTTTATTAAAAATTAAATATTATCATGTTATCAGCATAATATTTACAGGGAAAACAATGCTACCACCAATAGATTCAATTTATTTAAGGTACGCTGACCAGGGGATGGACAGTACCAAATCACAACACCCAAAATGACAAAATAAAACTACTAACCAAGTGGGAAGCGGAAACTGCTAACCCACCATGGCAGAGGGTGAGGAGGAGTCAGGGGGTTGGTTTTCAGAAAGACCCGCCTCGATTATGGGATGTTGGTTACAGTACTGGACCAGAGCAGAGAGCCAGGGCATTGGGGCATCCGCATAGTGGGGGTGGAGGTCAGCATAGTAAGAGTTTTCCACTTCCTCATCAAGATAATGATGGGAAAGTGATTCAACAAAAGCTGCGAGGAGAATTTCAGCTTCTTTGTGGGCTTCAGGAAGTTGGGTGAAAAGGGAGATACTTTGGTAGGTGATTTTGGCTGAGGGGTTGAATGAAGCAAGCGGTGTGACATTCATAACAGCAACTTCAGCATCATCAAATAGATTTGAGATGTCACTGCAGGCAGATTTAGGGAAGTTGGGGGGGAAGAAGAGGGTGGGCAGGCCATGCTGGAACTGAGCCACTGACTGGGCCACCGCGGTGCATAGTTTTAGGCACTGAGGAGAGGCCACCGCAACTAAGGCGAGCTGGTGGTCACTTTGGAAGGGGGATGTATTGGGCAGAGGAGCGAAATGGCGAGGGGTAGGGGTTTCATCAAAGTCAGGAAGGAAAAATTCTGCCTGACCATAATCAAATTGGCAGAGAGGTTGACCTGTATGCTTACTAATGAGGACATTACCTGATTCGTCAGTCTCAGCCAATAGATCCCATGGATTTTGGTTCACTGGAATAGTGGCGCTCAAATTTGGGTGGGTGGGATTGGGCGAATGGGCGGCTGCTTGGATGCCAATGGTGGTCCAAGCATTGCTCTGATTGGCTGGGGTGGATTTGGGTGGGAGAGTGAGGCTGGAGGTTTTGGGGGGGCTGATTTTCCACGCAGGCCCACTGAACGAGATTGGAGGGTAGGAGGGGGCAGCAAAGCGCCCCATACTGAACCTCCAGAGGGGAGCTTAGAAGCTGCAGCAGCGGAATTGGCCTGAGGGCATGCTTTTTTTGCATGGTCAAGGCCAAAACAGAGGGAACAAATCTGCCTACCATTATTGACCTGAGCCCAAAAGAAATGATCAGGTGCTGCAGCCACACTAGCGCGGGGTGGAATTTGTTGGGCTATGGTAGGGTGGTGTGGGATGATGGTGGCTGTTGCACGAGGAGCAGCAAGGCGCTCTGCACCAGATGGAATGGCAAAGATGAGGTTGGTCTGAGTGCCATAAGCCATAAGCCCCGCGACCAACTGGTTATACAAAACCTGGGGTGGAAGGTGGGATGGGAGATTTGCAAAGGATACCACCAGCATGGTGTCTGAAGGGAGGTGAGTACGGGTTGTGGGAATGGGGTTTTTTTATAAATTAGAGGAGTTTGTGCTGCCGCTTCAGCATCCTCCTCAGATTGGAACCCAACGTCAAAGTAGCCCTTAAAAGGACAGAAGTCTATAAAGCCAGCTGGCGCAAAGGCTGCAGTGGCTAGGTCAATAATTGCCTTATTGGCATATGGGAACAAACGCCCATAGTCCACTCTGAGGCAATAGCGAATGGCGGAGTGAGGGAGGGCGAGAGGATGGGGGTGAGAAGGGTGAACGCGCGCCAGGTGGAGCGCTAAGTTCCGTGGGGGGACAAAATGGCTGGAAGCAGTGGGCGGGCTGTTTGAGCCCATCCAAACGCGCTTGCCCGCGGGGCAGAAAATGCTAGGTGGGGGTGCACCGTTGCCCCACACTGGGGTGGCAGGCGGCGGAGCCAAGGACATCAAAGAATAGGTTTGGGCAGACAGTTATGGATAAACAAAACTTAAATTTAAAATCGCTCAAAAGTGACTTTGAGCGGTAAAAGACTTGCTACCACCAATAGAGATTAAGTTTATCTCAGAAATAATTTGGCACACTGGGAGTTTATAACAAGATAATACTATGTGATCAAAACATGGAAAGAGCATTTAAATAACAACTGAATAATTATGCAACTAAATTTTAGTTTTACTGCTAATGTAGGTTGTATAATAAAAGCAGCATCTAAAGTTCTTTATATGGGTACCTTCTTACTAAATTTTATGGGTTCCAAAAATTATATTTAAGATCATGTATTATGGATAAATATTGGTTTTTTTGGAACAGCATCTCTAACCAGCAAAAAAAGATCATTTCAAGATAAAAACTAGATGTCAGAAATATGATATACTGATATTACTCAGATGCTTAGATTACTATAGTCGCTTATTCATTAGGGGATTTTTCCCACTAATGGATAAGGGAGTTATCATTTTTAGATAATACCTTTTGTTCAACAGAATCATCCTAATGATTATTAGGTAATTCGCCATGGTTAATCCATCATATCAATATGTCAGATTGCTTTATTACATCAGAGATTTCTGAGATCTAGTGAGAAATTTAGTAGTCAGTTTTATAATGTTCATTATATCATGTAAGTCAACTGGGGTTAGTCGCTGATTGATGAGAAGGGTTTGTGAAGATGTGAAGTGCTGATGACGCTTCTAAAACAACTTCTGGCATAATTAATGAATGCGGCGAAGCATTTATTGAGAACCTGGAGAAGGTTGCATGGGCCATAAGGCGATTAAACCTGACTAGCTCGTTGAAGAAATTTTGTGAGTGGGTACAAGGAAGGTTGATTAAACAGCAACGTCCGTCAACTACTCAAGTAAGGTGTCAACAGGATTTGGTGCCAAATTCCAATAAATATACTCATTTTCACTCAGATAAAAAGGATGGATTTAGCAATTACATTTATTGTTCTGACTTTTATACATTGATTGTATAGTTGGCTCTTAGGATAAGGATTTGAGGACAGGATATTCTTTGTCTAAAGTAGTTGCCTATCAAGATTTCTGCTGGTCTCTGAGAGAAGAAAATAGGAAAGGGTTCCCTATCAGAGGAAGAAGAAAGGAGGGAAGAGTTCCCTGCCATTTCAGAGACAACTTCAAAGAGAAGAAGGGAGTGCACCAGTTTAGCGTTAAACTTTTTTACTCAATGTGGCTTTAAGAAAACTCAATTTTAATAATAATTATCATACTATTAATACCTATATTGGTCAATAATTATAAGAATTTAATCAACGCAGCTATTAAGAAATTGTGCAAGAAGTGGGAGCCTAGACGAGCATCCCAGAGGGTTACAGCTGGTGGTAATTACTGAAAATGTGATTGGGCACAAAATCCTAAATTTCTACACTAGATGATGGGCCTAATCAAACTCTGAAAATAGATATCTATGACATTAATACAATCTACTTTTAACAAAATAATTTAGACACTATACTATCAAGTCATCTTTTATATCAGCTGTAGACTATTTAGGGGTTACTGAACAGGTTTGAGGTGTGCGTTGTATATTGTTGTAAAGATAATAATGGGTGTCTTGATAATTGTATGAAGACAATTATACTGGTTGAGTTCCTCAAGATAATATGAGTAAGTCTTTACTGATAAGGAGGTGCTGACACTCTTCCCTCTGATAACATAAGGACACTTCTGTATAACAAGGGAATTTTTCCTTTCCTCTCTTCTACTGAAGTACTTGAGAATCATATGGACAAGGGAAAATTAACACTTCAACTCTAATCACAAGAGCTAGTACAAGGCAAATAGATAATAGAAAATTATTTCTTCCACTCTAATAATAATAACATAATAAAATTAAATAACTATCTAAATATTTTTCTAAAGTGAAATGTATAGTACTGCTTTATTAGACAAATTTAAGGGATCTATATAGGAATTTGGTGCCCAATTCTTTTTGTGGTATCCCAATAGTAATGGCTTCATTACCAAGGACTTCAGCCCTTAGGAGATATCTGAAATGATAATAAATTTTATCCGCCTAATAGATTCTACAACCAACTAGGTCGTGAACCTCCTGGGTTAGATAAAAAAGAGCATATCTTAACACCAATACCAACATCAGATGATTATCCTTACTCTTATAGCAACCTGCTCAGCTTTTCTTTCCCGTTGCAATCACCAATTGCAACCAATTTCATTTGAGACTAGTAAGTTTGATAATCCATAAGGGTAGATGAGTGTGCACCCAACGCATGGTATGGGTTGGGAAAGCGTGGTGAGAGGCACAGGGTTGGTTTTCACACTGTCCAAGTTTAGAAAACGCCCCAGCAACAACGGTGGCCAAGATTAAAATAACAAACTGCTTTAGGTATCTTTCCAGAAAATTGAGCATAGCATGCAAAGTGAAACCAGTACAGCAAAACTCCACACTTTCAGCCCCTGTCATCAGTGGAGCATGAGATTTGAAGTTATTTGGATATAAATTTAATGGCACTGTGGGAGAAGTCTGTGGTGATGTGAACATACATTTCACAGCCATCATGTAAATCTTACCACATTTAATGATTCAGGTTTAAATAACTTTGGGTTTGAAACTGTGCAAGCAGCAGATGACGCTTCACAGGCGCGCGTGGTGGTTGATCTCCTGGATGGTCAATGGGAGGTCAAAACAAAGCACATTCTTTGGACCAAATCAAACCAGAATTTTGTAACTTTTGATTTTCTCCCCATAACAGTGAAACTTACAGTCCTAGAGAGCCATCTCTTGAAGGGCTTAAAAGTTATGGGGAACTTCACTCTTTTGAAGTACATAGATACATGCTTATGACAGAGCTTATCACGGGCAAAGAAATTGCAGTGATCACCCCATCTACGGTAATTGCAGAAGACTTAACTCAGATTCCACACAACATTTTTATTAATGTTGATGGGTAGGACACCCGCCAATTCTACATTAAAGTGGATAACGCACCCCCTTATCTGCATTTATTATCATGCTTTTGGCCATAAAGCAACACATGTCCTTCCAGAGAAGGCACCATTTAACATGAAGTTCTCCCAAAGGCAATGGAAAGCGCTGACTCCCATTATGAGCCCGCCATTGACACCAATGCCACCTTTCCATGGGGGTGCACAGGGGTGCCATATTTAAGCTAAACATTTGTCCCCACAAGAATGCAAGGAGACCAAACAGGTCCATAAGGCAGCTGCCAAGGCGGTGGCTATGGCAGCATCCATAATCCCACCTGCCTGAACCATGCTGACATTGCATCATTATCAGCTGGGGCGGCACAAGATTTCGTTCACCAATCAAATTGGGCCCACCTATCTGCGGACCATCTATTCAAGTTGGGTTCACCTGTGCAATTTCACTGCTCACCAATCAAAACTGACTCTCTCAATCCACCCTTCCCCAAGTTTTTGTCAAACACCAATGGTGCTCCGCAGAAGCACCTCAATGTGAAAAGTCAGTCAAAGAAAAACTCCAAATCTGATAAATATCCAAAAGTAAAGGAAACCGCCCTTAAGGAAACCTACTCGGTCTCTGCTCACTCACAATCTGCCAACAAGGCGCATGCTGAAAGTGATGCGCAGAAAGGGCAAGGGGTCCCACTCATTGCACTTAAGGTGTGATGTGGATCTTCATCACTATAGGGACATTGAACATTGCTGTACTCAAGGCTTTACTGTATCAGGCTAGAAAAGTGAGATTTAAAGAACAATTTACCTGTGGACATCCTGGAAATTCTGGAAACCTACTGTCCACACAGTGCTGAGGACACATGGACAAAAATGCTCCTCCCCTCCCTTTCTTTTTGGTCACTGCATTGTGGGGTGCTCATACAAGTGACCTGTAGTTTTATATTTTTATCTAAAAATTTATATCTCAAGGTCTGTGTGCTTGTCATCCTTTTCATGGGGCAATGAAGTGCACGCAATAGTTAATATTTACGCCTCAACCTGTGCGCGGGCTTGCCAGGAATTCCTCTTGGTTGTTGCTTCTCTTCCCCTCCCCCCAACTTCTTTGTGGTTGGCGACCTGAACTGCTGGCCTTCCACGCTAGCCCCACCACAGGGGCACGTTAAATTTCATGTTTATAAAAGCCACCTTGGCCTTTTTGATACTCTCCCCAAGCATGCGCTGTTACTACCCAACATGTCACATCCCCATATGAACAACAGGAAACAGATGTCTATGTCCTCCATAGACTTCATTCTTGCCCCACTATATTTTGCCCCCAAATCTTGGATTTCACTGCCAAGAAAATAGATTTTTCTGACCACAGGATGGTTTCAAAGTCATTTACTCTGTTGAGCCTGGCGCCACAGGCGCCTAAGTGGAGTAAACTTCGCCCTGCCAACCTCACGTCACCCACATTTTCAAGTTAAATGGACACCGTCACTTTAACACAAGAGTTTGCAACTCCTTTATGTACTGATCCCCTGGCAATTTGGTCAATCTTTAAAGTATTCACAATCTCCTAATCATGCCACATCTCGTTGCAGTGCTCTTGGGCTGCCTTGCAATTCATTAAATGCACCCTGGTGGAGGTGGACCTGGAGAATAATGTCCCCAGGGCGGGGTACAGCCCTTCTTGGGCTCGTAAATGGGCCAAAGTATCTGCTTATCTTAACGCGCTGATAAGACAACACAAACATTGCATTTGTGTTCATTATATGGCAAAGAATACTACTGCGGGAAAAAAGTGCTCAGCCTACTTTTTCCGCCAATTTTTCACCCCATGCCAAAACTTTGCCTGTAAACATGTGAGGCGCCCAGACAATTCCATCGTGGAAAATCCAGCTTAAATGTCCACTGAAGTTTGAAACCATTACTCTAAGATGTTCAGGACTGACCTAGTCGATCCTACAGAAATTGTGATTTTCTCACTGGTGCACATATCTGCACCATTTCACAATATCCAGAGCTCATGAATTTAATAACCCGTGAAAACTCTAATATGCCGTTTGCGGTGCACTTCACAGGAAGAGCCCAGGTCCAGAAGGGCTACCCTATGAGTTTTACAAAATATTTTAATTATTTATCCCTTTAAATGCTAGCCTCAATAAACAAATGTCTCTTAGAGACACTTCTCCTTTCTGGGGCCAGAGGCCTACATGTTAACGTTGTTTAAGAATGGGGATAAACTAGACTTGACAAACTGCGCCCTATTTCCCTCACTGATACTAATACAAAGATATTTATTAAAATATTGGCTAACCGCCTAAGGAAGTTGCCTCTGGAGTAATCTCCCCTGAGCAATTTGGCTTTGTCCCCAAGAGTTCAATTTGGGACAATAATCAAACCGTGGCCAATGTCTGCCAATCTCTAACTACTGGGGCGCTTGTGTTCTTAGATTAACAAAAAGATTATAATAGGGTCAACTGGGTCTACCTTAGGGCCTGCCTTTACCAGTTCCATCTCACCCCATAATATATCAGTTGGGCAATGTTGCTCACCAAATTGACCACAATGGCAGTGTGGGGCTCAGGTTTCCTCACTGATTTAATCACCCTCAAAGGGGTCTCCATCAAGGGTACCATATGAGCCCGCTTTTATACAACTTCAAACTCAACCTGCATCTTCACAGTGTTAATGCACGCCTTTCTGGTGTTCAGGTGGTTGGCCAAGAACCAGTTATGACGCTTGCTTTTGCTGACAATTGCATATCTAGGGTGTCCAGCAACCATGATGCACACGCATTGGAGTCCACTCTCCAAGGGTACTCCAGGGTCTGTAATGCTACCCTCAACACAACCAAAACCAAAATCATTTTCCTTGGTAGATAGCGCACCTGTTGGTAGCTAGTGCCCCTCAATCAGAGTGATCCAGCTGCTCAGTTTCTTATCAGCTTACCCAGGTGGTCACCCCAATTTACCCCTCTCATGCTCCTTTGTGTGTCCATACCCACTGCTGGTCTGGTGCGCCACCTAGAAGTGTGGTTGGATGTGGTTGGTTATGCCACTTTAGTAATAAAGCACCACTTATTAGACAACTTTACAAAGTGCATCGCATCCCTATGGCTCATCAGACCAGCCTGACAGGAAGGTTTTTGCTTGCCAACGCTATGTTCCTATCAAAAGTATGGTTTACTGCCCATGCCATCACCTTTTCCCCAATTTTTTGCTTCTCTGTACGCCCTGCTACAAGGGTGACTTTGGCTTGGTCGCCCTATCCCTGTGCAACTGGGGATTCTCTTTGGCCCACGCCAAAGTGGTGGCATGGCCAGATTAACTACGTGTACCATGTCTCCAGGATCCTTAGCACATAGATTGCTTCAGTGATCGACCCTACACTCCCAGCCTGGCACTGGTTGCAAGCAGCATGCTCCAACTTTGCCCTCGCCCTCAGCCTCTGCAACCCCACTCACCCTCTCTCTTCTTACCTATATGGCCTCTTATCCATCTGCTGCAGTCCCACACAGGACCCTTGCTCACCTTAAAAAGATCCTCCCTAACACGCGGAGCGCATAATGGAGGATCAGCATCATTGGCCACACTTCTCAGAGGGGTCGCCCTTCTCTCCATTTCAAACAGGAAGTCTGTAAGAAAGTTGTTATGATTAACTTAGCACCCTCTTGTCCCCCTACCATTGCCCGTGTGGACTATCTTGGCATGTTGTACATCCTGTACTACTTGGAAACCCAGAATGACATCTGGAGGTACACCCACCAACCTCTTTTATAGCCTCAGGTTCATTTCCATGTGTGGCGCTTCCTGAAGTGAGTATACCGCACTGTGGAGCGATCCAACGCTTCTCATTATTCAAGTGTTGTGTGTGGACAACATGGGACTTTGATCCACCGCTTGGAAGATTGCCCACCCTCTAAATCAATATGGCGGAAGGTTCTGCGTCTCTTTTTCCAGGATCAAACACAGGCTTTCAGCCTGTCTAAGGAAATCTTTGCCTTTTCTTTGAATACTCCCATCCACCCTTCCCTCTTCGCCTTAGTTGTGGCAATTGCTTTGTAGATGATACACACGGTTGTCCTTGATGCCATTTTGGGCTTGACTCCCACCCTCCAGGAAGATGTACGTTGCTTCCATTCACACCTTGTTAACCACTTCTAAGCCTGGTTGTTTGGCCATTTGCCTTACCGCCAATGACATCTGGTTTCATCCTGGTTCCCTGTATGATTCTTACCTTGGACCCTTTCCTTCACACATGCTCAGTAGTGGCTAAAGCCTCATCTCATGGTTCCCATCTTCTTTCCTTTGGCATTCCCGCTGGCAACAGGAGGTAGCTTCAGCTCCTCTGGGGTGCCTCTTGTGTATCTTGGTGTTCAGTTGTTGTAATTTTTCTGAAGTGTTCGTCCCATGGTTGGCCTTCCTCAAATAATTCAAAACTTTAAAATAAGCAGCCTGCTTAGGTAACAGGACCTTTTCCATATATTAATAGCAAGCCATGTTGTTTTTAGGCTATTCTGCAAGTGGCTGCCAATAAAAGCATTTTCAATGCTCCAGCAACTGGTAATAAACCTTTTATAACTGGTGATAAACCCAATCAATCTGTGCAAGTAAGATAATAATCAATATGCAAATTAATAATTAAATTACTTGCAAATATTTTAGTGATAATGATGGAGCATTAATAATCTGGCAGAATAAAATGTGAGAATTAGTTATATCCTAATGAGAACTAAACTAAATAATAGTTACAAAATTGATAATAAACTTTTTAAATCTACTATGGGTAAACTATAATAAATTATCCCTTGGTGGATAAAACAGATAAAATGATAATCTATCAAGCTGGATGATGTGGGTGCTTAAAAAATTCAACAGCATCTTTGTTAATCTGATTTTTAAAAGCTAAAATTTAGTTAAAAACAAACAAGTTTACCACTTAGTAATTACTTTAAAATTGTTTTGCATCTCCAAGGGCCAAAAATGGAAGCATACATATTGGAAGCAACTTTAAAGTGCTACACAACTCATAAGCAGTGAAATCATCAATAATCAAGTCTGAAGCGTAAGATGACTATTTTGATACAATTTAGAAGACAAATTATTTGCAAATGAAACATTTGTGCTTCATTTACCTTAAAGTATAATGAAAAAAGCCCCAAAAGCTCTTACCCTAATCACTCTAATGTCACTGAAGTTATACATCTACCAACTACTGATTATACCTTTCAACACCATTTGAGGAAATCTATGTTACATTTATCAGATGGTATCCTCTAACAATTAAACTAACTAACAAAAAATATGAGAAGTATCAAAACAGCTGACTGCCAAAAACTGTTTACATTTGTCTACTAAGATTTGTTAATCTGAATATACTATTAAATTATTTTTTAAATTCATATATACTAAAACCTGTGGAGAATATAAACTAGGCTTTATCTAAGCAGATATAATGGCAGAAGCTTGTCCAGTAACTCCTAATAATCTTTGCTAATGTTTTAGATGTGCTATCTAATGTACATTTCAATGATTTATCTAGATTCTTGGCCTTTGGTGTATTAATATAGATGATATATAAAGTATGTTTAGGTGTTGTTAGTAATAATCATCCAATGAATGTAGGTAATATTTCTCGGCATAACAGATCTCTTGACTGTTGCTGAAGTCTGAAAATGTTCTCAAAGCTGAAGTTTGGCGGAGAGATTGTCAGATTCTGGTGGTTGACTCAAAAATAAACCCTTGACAACCATTAGATTGGGCCAATTGCCCTTTCAACGTTTGAGCTAACACCTATATTCTCACCTCAAAGCCTATTGCAATTATATAATTCAGGCCGAATATCTCAATGTCAATTTGATCAGGTAACTTATCAAAGCGCTCAGGCTGAATACGCTTACATATTATGGCCAATTTATATGCATCAAATCTTAGCAATTGGTCCCAATCATTGGGAACACAATCAAATAACTTGTATACAAAATTGTTTGAGAACAACCCAAAGTTAACGTCTAATTATCCCATGAACCATTAAACGAACAAAAAACATAATCAATTTTCTGCCCTAGGGCGAAATTCATATGTCAATCCACATAATCAGTATGAGAGCACTTGCACATGGACTGCCCAAAAGGTATACCTAGTGTTATCGAGGTAGAGGCCTGCCAATGTCCCAATTAGGGGTACATCATCTACTTCAATCGAGACAAGAATTTCACAGAAGGTGTATTTCGTCAGCAGTATGATGAAACTCAAATCTAGAAGACCATAGGACAATTTGCATGCTTTTATCGCAATTTTTGTACCTGAAATCCTCCAGATTTTAAGAATGTTTTGCCACCACTAAACCTAAGAAAATATTTCAGTCATATCAGTTCAAGGGCCAAACTGAGGTGGTAAAATATCTGTTGAAATTTTGTACTCATATGTGGCCAGGAGATGCCCTAGAGGTATAAATACTGGCGCCTGGCCTAATGACTAATCATCAAATAAATACCTTATTATAAAAGTTGTTTTATTTCATCTCTTTCCAGTTTTCTCATTTATATCTTTTCTTTGGAGAAGTGTCAACAAACTGGAAGGACTGAATCCCCAGTTTGTATTAAAACTGCCTTGGAAGAAGTTCCCAAATATGTCAGGAAAATTACGCCTGAAATTGACCAGAAGCGTCAGGGTTATATTAATAGGCTAGTGAGTTTCTATTGGTAGATATACCATAAGCCACTGGCCATATTGAGGATCATCTGGCGGAACTTTGACCTGAATAAGTGTTTAAAATACCAATTTTCAAGTGAGCAATCCTCATGTTTTTACAGCTGGTGCTCACTCAAAACTGGTGACACTCTCCGAAACAGATTCCATTAACCAATTCCTGGAAGATTCAGCCAGACAAAACAGTGACATCAAGATGGGAACTAGTGACAAGGCCTTCTCAGAATATTCTTTCAGTTACCAAGGCTCTGAAACTAGTCCCTCCTACACCAAAAATATTGTCATTGTGGGGAACTCATGCAGCAAAACCAGCAGTCCCAAATAGGGATGAGGATGATGCCTTGAACAACAAGGAATTTTCGAAAATTTAGGATGGTTGTGTCAAGATTGCAGGCCAGAAACACTGAGATTACTCAGGAAATTTGGTAAACCAAGAATGCAATTATCTTCTGCAAATTACTGAGTAGATAGTATGGGCAAAGACATCAAAAGCATAACGTCCAATCAAGCTTTATTCAAAGAAAAACATGACAACCTCAAAAAACAAAGTGGCCAATGCTCACCCAGCCTTGACAAAAGAATAATAGGAAAAAGCTCTGTCCATTCAGTCAAAAAAACATTTTGGAAAAACTAAGAGCCAAATCCAAGCATCAGAATTCAGTAGTTTAGAGCAATATTATGAAACTGGTCATCAGAAATTGAAACTGATGCAGAAACTGATATTTCGAACATCCATTCTATGCCTTTAGTACTGGCAGCAATCCTGACTCCAGATACTCCCCAACGGGAAAGAGGGCCGATTATGAGCGCTAATACTCCAAGATGGTCAAGAAGTACAACCCCTATGCCCAAAACTGGGCGAGATGACTTCAAACCACTGAATTTACCAAAGTCCAATAAGGATGGAACGTTCACTATTTCCTAAAGCTATTTAAAAAGCAATGAGGAGAGCATCAGACCATGCAAAAGGATCAGCACTGATTAATTCGCTTGACACCCATAGCTGTGACCTCTTTAAGTCCTATTTGGGCGATAATTGGTCCTATATGGATGCCAAAATTGCAATAACAAAACAGTTTGAAGGGCCTGAGAAATTAAAAAACCAAAAAAGAGAGCTCCTTAATATTGAATTTAAACAGAATGAGACTATAAAGGACTTTGCAGCTAGATTTTTCCATAAGGCACAAGTACTGTGTGGGTGCAATGCAATAGATAAGTTTGACGCCAAGATTGCAATGGAGCACGCAATTATGCCCTTCCATGAACTGCACAATGTCATGTTCCCTGCATTCAATGGAAGCTTGGAAATCCAAAAGCTTACCAATAACTTGAGAAGATGATCCCATAATATCAATACCCCTAATTGGGCCAAAGATCAGCAAAAATCCCGATTTTGGCCCAAAAAACAATTTTATGTCCAACTAGGGGAAAAATTCCTTAATAGACCAAATATTCAAGCAAAAACAGCAAACAGGGCCAATTACATGCCACAATTGTGGTCAAAATGGGCATTTTGCTAGATAATGCTACAGAAGGTCCAACAAAAAGCCTGGGGTCAACTTTGCTATAGAAATCAACAGTGTTTTGAGGCGGAAAAAGAGCAGTTAGAGTAGAGGCGGAATGCTCTAAATCCATCAATGTTAAACCATTCCAACTGACCCTGGTGAGCTCTTTTGGGCCTAAAAGGTTGCTGAAAATAACCTCAACCTTTATTGGGGCTAATAATATCATGATGGTCACTACTTGGGCCACCGCAAAAGCAACTAAACCCATGAAAATAACCAAAGAAGCCTGAGAAGAGGTATCAAAACCTCATGCAAAACAAATTATTGATCAGGGTTTGGATCTACAACCCAGATGTTCAACCAATTAACCTAAGCTTAACAACGTTCAAGTAGCTATTCCCATAAAGACCTTAGCAAATAACTTCCCAGATATTTGCTCAAGCCTGAAAGAACACCTGGAATTGGGCAACAGCCACAGAATTCACACAATAAATACCTCTGAAAACTACTCTGAATGTACTTATGTGGAAATAGCGGTTAACAAGGTGTGAGTTTGGGCCATTATTGATAGTAGTGCTCCTATCAATATAGTCAGCACAAAGTTGGTTAAAAAACTGAAAATTGCGCCCGATGTTGCCCACAGTCAGGAATATGGAACTTCTGGAGTGCATATAACCAAATTGGTGGGCGCCTACAGTACCCTACCACTCCGAATTGGATCCATTTTAGTAACAGCACCTGCCATAGTGTTTCCAAATACAAACTATGATATCCTAATCAGGACTGGTTTCCTAAGAAGATATGGAGTTGTTACCAATTATAAGGACAATACTCTCACCATCCTTGGCCAGGCTATTCCACTATACTATAACCGGGATAAGACAGTTCAGAAAAAGAAACCCAGCCTATTCATAAATCTGGCCTACAAAGATGGAGTCATCCTGATTGAGTATTCCAAAGCATAGTCAAAGATAAAACCACTTCCTACTCAGATTGATGAGTCAAATGGCATTCAACTTCAATCAATTCAGACCATCTTATACCATCTGGAGAACAAGTAATCATCCTGACAGATCTAACAATTGATATCCTGGAAGAAATTTATGGTGAAGTATATCAGCCATGATCTAAATATCGATTTGAACCAAACATTGCCCCTGGTTTTATCATTCTGGGCCATGGAGATTACATATCTTATGTGCAAACCTGCAAAATCGACCTATCTCCATTAGGTGACATCAAACAATCGCTTTTCTGCATATGTTCCATATCACGGAAATTCACTCATTCCACGCGTTTGGAACTTTTGTTGAATTAGGGCTTCCTGATAAGAACCAACTCAGCATAAATAATGTTGTACCTTTGGCCGATTTAAGCAACTTGACCAACTCTGAGAAAGGCTAAGCTCAGTAGTTATTCTCTAAATACCAGTAAATACCTGCACAATATGATTTCAACTTGGGATGTGCTATAAGTGTCACCCAAAAGATCAATACTGGAGATCATAAAACTATTTGATTATGCCTAATTAGATGCTCAAAATCATCAAAAGAAGCAGTATCCAAGAAAATTAAGAAACTTTTCAATCGTGGCATGATAGTCCCTTCAAAAAGTCCTTATGCAACACCAAATTTAATAGTGAAGAAAAAGGATGGAAGAAACCAAGTAGTCATTTATTATTGGAAGTTAAACAACATCACAAAGAAAGACTTGTAACCATTGTCACAAATTGACAATGCTTGGATAGGCTATAGGGCGCAAAGTTCTTCTTAAAAATGGACCTTATCAGTGGATATTGGCAAATAGATCTTCCCAAAGAGGAGCGCGAGAAATGTGCAATTATAACTCAAGAGGGCCTATTCCAGCTGATGAGAATGCCTCAAGGGCTTTGCAATGCCCCAGCTACATTTCGATGGGCAATGGGCACAATCCTGGGAGATTTGAAATTGTCATGTGTACTAGTGTACCTTGATGATATCAACGTTTTCAGCCGCACTTTTGAAAGCCACCTGTAACACTTAGAGGAGGCTTTCAGAAGGCTAGCTGCTGAAAACTTAAAAATCAAGCCCATAAAATGTCATTTTTTCAAAAACCAACTGGAATACCTCAGATTTGTGATTGATAAAGTGGGTCTTCGGCCCCAACTCTCTAAGCTGGATGCCATCTCTAAAATGAAACGGCCTGACGCAAGCACAATATTCAAGTATTCCTAGGCATGATTGGTTACTATTACCAATTTATGGCCTTCACACAAATTAAAGAGCTGCTTTTCTATCTGCTTAAAGATAAGGTGTCCCATATGACTGGACTCCAGCAGCCAGGATGCATTTGACAAACTCCAATCAGCCCTATTAAGTGCGCCTGTTCTTTGATACCCAGGCTTTGATTGTGAATATATCATCTAAACTGATGCATCCCAAACAGCAGTGGGGGACGTGCTATCCCAAGTTGAAGAAGATGGTGAAGAACACCCAGTTGCCTTCACTAGCTAGACCTTAAACGTTCATTAAAGGAACTACATGGTGACAGAATGAGAATGATTAGCTGTCATATATGCTTGCAAGCAATTCTGGGTCTACCTTTATGGCACTCATTCTAAAGTTGTTACCGATCATGCTTCCCTAAGTTAATTAAACAACTTAAGAGAACCTGAGGGCTGATTAGGCCGCTGAGCATTAAAGCTTCAAGATTATGTCTACACCATCGAGTATTGATCTGGGGCAAAACACCAAAACTCCACCTATCTATCCTGACTACCCACCATTGCAACACTTAGTTGGGCCGCAGATGAGTTGTATATGAGAAAAATCAGTGGAGAGTATCAAGATGAGCCCAAATCCATCCAAAAAATGTATTGGATCTACAAAAAATACAACCATTGAAAAATGTGACTCTTTACAAGATTGTCAAGGACAAAAAGTATATTTTTTAAGACCATTGGCCCAAACAGACCTAATAATGGCAGCACATAAGGCCATAGGGCATGAAGGATTCAAGAAGATGAAAGAGCATCTGAAGCAATTCTACTACTGGGAGTCAATGCATTTTGACATCCAAGAAATGCTAGAATGCTGTGCAGAGTGCCAAGGCGTAAAACCATTATGGAAAAGCTTATCCTACCAGCATGTTCAGCCCAACTTTGCCTGTCACACTATATCTATTGACGTTGTTGGCCCACTTCCAACAAGCAATACAAAAGTCAAGTACATAATTGTAGCCATTGACCACTTGACCAAGTGGGTCAAGGCCAAGGCCATTCGGGAAGCTGTAGCAGCAACCACCACCAAGTTCATTTTGAAAAAATCATCCACAAACATGGATGTCCCCAGGTTATTCTGACCAAGGACAGAACCAACTTTACCGCCAATGTCCTTGCCAAGCTCAACCAACTAATAGGAGTACAAGGTGTGATTTCTGCCCCTTATCACCCCAAAACTAATGGTACTTTTGAGCGTGCAAATAGGACGTTGGTTAACATTATCTGGAAATTAACATTTGCCAGACCATCTGAATGGAGTACTTATCTATGTTTGGCGGTCTTCGCCTACAATATCTCCTACCATTCATCAACTAGGATGTCTCCATTTCAAGTATTATATGGTAGGCACATGGCCCTACCAATGCTGCTATATTTAGCCCTAGAGGATCCTGGCTGTTGAATCTTGGTGATTCTGTATATATCCAATGAAGGGTTTTTTGCACAGGGTTACAGCCATTGAACAATTGGAACAGATGATATGACAATCACCGGTTCCTTGGACCACTTGTAAACAATTAATTTAAAATAAAATAGGAGCAATTTCCCCCAAGTCACTTCTTTATTTTTAATATAATAAATCGGTGGATCTCCTTCTAGTCCAATCTTTCTTTCTTTCTTCTTCTCTTCTCTTTTCTCTTCAAGACCTCCCTTGCTAATCCCCTCATTTTACTTATATCCCAGCGACCCCTATCAGTACCAACTCTTTTGCTTAGTTTATTTGTTCCACCTTTTCTCATTGGTTTCAGCTTGTTGTTCTTCAATTCTTTATCGCCCTGATCTGAGGTGATCCAAATTATCTTTTGTCAAATGTTGACATTGCCTTATCACCCTATTTTGAAGCTAATCTGACATGACCCATTATTACCCTTTATCGAATCATCCTAAGGCGATCAATTACTTATAGCTCTGAAACATCCTTGGCGGATTCTGTCCATTAAAACCTTGGCAGAATTCCTCCAATGATTCGCTTGGTCATAATGGTGGCTTGTCATCCAGTCATATAGATTTGTGACATTACTTTCTTTGACTGGACAATGAGCTGTACGTCTCTTTTTCCTTTAACACCATGTGAACCATCATGCACCAACAGCAGCGAGTCTGTGAGTTCTCTTTCTTCTACCATCTGTGGCTTGGTGCGGAGTTACCTGACCCAGGCCACATCCCTCTTCCCTGGTTTCCTTTTCCCCCAGCTGATGAGGATGAAGCTGACGTGGACCTCACAACCATGATAACCCAGGAAGAGCTTCTCCCCAAAACTGTCGGCCATTTGGCTTCCTGGTGCGCCCCCTTTGGGGACATAGTGGCCCAGCTATGCTGGGGAGGGGAGCGGACCCAAGGGCCTTCATATAATGAAGTGGCCCAGCTCCTGGCGAGTGGCTTTAGTCTCCTAGTGCTTCCATCTCCTGCTGAGCCTCATCTCGTAGCTCTGTCTGTTCAGCAGATGCTGTGCTTTGTGCAGTGGGTGATAGCCAGCTGGTCAGGGTTCTATTCCGCGCTCCTACCCACTTCCAGTCCCTATGGGTAAACTTCCGCAACAACCAGATAGCTCACCTTCGCTCTGGGGTCACCGCAGCATTCACCGCCCTCAGCGCCAACAATCCATTGCAGTACCTGCCCATCATAGTGCTCTTGGGTAAATTAATTTTGCATCCCGCAACTGCTTTAGTTTCAGGAATAGAGCTGCACCAGACAGCCCTCGAGTGGGTCCAGCAAGCAGCATTCACCACAACTGCTCCTTTTCTGATAGCATATCCAAGCATGGAGGACTTCCTTGTAGATTGCCTGGAACTGGGCGCAGCCTTTTCCCCTTAAGCCAGAACTCACCTGCTTACTCGCCAGCCCTTATGACTCTGACCTCCTCTGTTGACGTATCATTGATTTCCCAGGATCATCAACACATATGGTTGCAAGCTTCGCTCCTAGTGGGGCAAGAATGTTTTTGACTTGATCAACCAGCCGAGCTCTCACTACCTCGCCTGTTACCATGGAACCCCATTCCATCTTCCTCTTCCAGTCCCGTTGCACCAGCCTCCCCTCCTCAGACTAGCACAATGGCCCCAGAGCGAATGTCAGCCCCCTCGCTCTCACCTAGGCAGCCTTTGCCTCCACCTCCAACCCCAGAAGAGCCCATATAAACCACGGCACTCTCAAAGCAGCGTAAGAAGAAACATAGGTCACATCAATCAAAACAAAAGGAACACCAAAAAAGCCAAAAAAAGACATGAAGACAAATACAGCAAAGCGAAAGACCTCAAGTAACAACCCCAAATAAACGTAATAAAACTCACATATGATATTTTCTACAATTAATTCATCATCATCAGCAGGTACACATTTTTTAGAGAGGCTATATTACTGCTTATATGACTGAAGAAATTTCACGTGCACCTGATTTATAATCCAACAGCTTGCAGGATCCTTGATAGTATAAGTGTCAACTCCCGTTTTTTCTATTATCTTAAATGGCCAATCCAAGTATTCATGAGCTTGTGCTTCCACCCAAACCCATGGTGATTGTGGAATAGCACCATATATCTATCTTTAACTGTGATAGACCACTTCGCCATACCTGATCAGCTTGATTTTTGATTTTCTTGGCTAAGCTGAACAAGTACGCTTCAGTATGTAACTTAATTTGTGTATTTGTAAGGGTAATTAAATAGCATTGTAATTCTATTCCGCCGGTGTCCTCTTCACAGGCATATAGCAGCGCAGGCAGAGCGGGGTTCCATTCATAAAGAAATTGGAAGGGGCTTTTTCCCATGGCAGAAGGGTAGCTAATATTGTAAGCTAACACCATGGTAGAAAGAAGGGTACTCCAATTGGAGGGCCTATCTGTAACCAACTTCCATAGTATATTCACCAAAGTCCCGTTAACCCATTCAACCATTCCATTGGACTCAGGGTGATATGGGGTTGTTAGGACCCCGCGGATGGCCATCAATTCGTTGAGCTTGGGTAAAATGTGAGAGGTAAAGTTGGGTCCATTGTCAGTAAGGATAAATTGTGGGCAGCCATGATGCTGTATGATGCATTCCATTATGAACTTAGCCACATTAACTGCCCCCAGATTCCAAATGGTTCGCGCCTCAACCCACCTGGTCAAGTGGTCAATTGCCACCAGGATATTTAGACCAGTTAGCTCCGGTTGGCAGAGGTCACATGACATCAATAGAGACTGTATTCCAAGCAAAGCTAGGTTTTACTAACAGGTATGAAGTCTTCTGCCAGAATGGATTCTCTGCCTGGCACTGGTGGCAGCAAGACAGGGTCTCAATTACGTCAAATTGCATGTTTTCTCAATAATACTGCGACCTCAACAATTCAAGAGTTTTCTGGACTCCACCATGGCCAACTGCTTGGTGTGCGCTCATAATGATATTTGTGCGTGTGGAAGGTCTTAAAATACTTATGGCAATGTCCCCTATATGCTTATAAAATTCCCCATTTTTAGGAACGTATTGGTCCTGAGTCCATCTAGTAACTTGATAACTAGAGGCGGTTCATCATCGTACTTTCCATTGAGAATTTTGTCAAACATTATGTCACTTAAATCCACCGTAACTGAAATTGTTGGCAATCTTGATAAGCAATTGGCATTTTGGTGTTTTGCTCCTGGTCGGTGAATAATTTCAAAGTCATAAGCTTGCAGCTTAAGAGCCCATCAGGCCAGTCGCCCCTCAGGCTCTCTTAAATTCTGCAACCAGCGCAACAATGTGTGATTCATTACAACTTTAAACTTTACTCCATGCAAGTAGACTCAAAACTGCTTATATGCATAAATCACCACTAAGCACTCCTTCTCAGTTACAATGTAATTTCATTCATGGCAATTCAAGCTATGGCTTCAGTACGCCACAGGGTGCTCCTCCCCCTCATTGTCCTTCTGAGACAGGACTGCCCCAACAGCGGAAAGTGACACATCCATCTGCACTATAAATTCCTTATCAAAATTAGGGTAGCGCAACATGGGTACACTAATTAATGCCATTTAAAGTGTATCAAAGGCGCATTGGCGTCATTCCGTCCATTTGAACATGGCGTCTTTCTTTAGTAGCTCAAACAGTGGACCTCAAATGCAACTGAAATTGGGTATGAATTGTCAGTAATAACCCACCATCCCCCAAAACACCTGAATGTCCCACTTATTAACTGGCTTAGTCATCTTCTGGATAGCCTCTGCCTTGGCTGGTTGAGGTCTTAGCCCAGTTGCATCTACCACAAACCTAAGGTACTCAAGCTGATCCTTGAAGAAGTGGCATTTCTGAGGCTTGATTTTACTATTGGACTTAGACAGTTGGCGAAATACCTCTTCCAAAAGGGTAAGGTGCTCAGTGAATGTGCGAGAGAAAACGTTAATATTGTCAAGATACACAAGAACGCATGACAGCTTCAGATCACCCAGTATGGTGTACATTGCTCGTTTAAATGTAGCTGGGGTGTTACATAGCCCTTGTGGCATGCGAGTTGGTTGGAAAAGCCCTTTTGATGTGATTACAGTGCATTTTTCTTGTTCCGCCAAAGGCAACTCAATTTGCCAATAACTGGATATCAAATCCATCGCCAAGAAGTAGCGGGCTCCAACTAACCAATCCAGCGCATCATCAATCCGCGGTAGAGGGTATGGATCTTTTTTGGTGATACTATTGAGCTTCCAGTAGTCAATTACTATGCAGTTAGTGCCATCCTTCTTTTTAACAATTAGGACAGGCGAAGCCCATGGACTCTTAGATGGTTTGAGCATTCCCTGTTCTAGCAGCATTCTAATTTCCTTAGTGACACTTTCTTCAGCTGCCCTTGATCGGCAGATTGGTTAAGACCTGATGGGGGGATGATCCCCAGTGTCCATTCAATGAACAACCCCCCAAGTGCACCCCAAATCATGATCATCAACCGCAAAAATCTCTTTATATTTTTTAAATAAAGCTTCTGCCCGCTCCTTCTGGTCTTCTGATAACCCCATTAAATTCTCCCGCGGTACAACCACCATTGCACCAAGATGCAGTTTGATGGGCAGACCAAATTCGTCCAGAGAACCGAATTCATGAACCTGGTTGATCTCCTCAACCGGGCTCAGATGTAAATACACCATAAAATGATGCTGGAAGATTCAAATTGGTCTTTTCTGAAGATTTGCTTACAATACCTTGATCTCCTCATGTTCTGGAAGTATGATGCCTGGAGCCACATGGGGCTCAAGCTGTGATTGCTGATAAGGCCCAATGATCTTCCCATAGAGCCCAGCTGGCACTTCCACCTCTAACTCAGTGTCTACTATTACTTGATGTCCAGAGGTAATAAATATAGCTCCAGCTGCTAAGAAGTAGCCTTTGATATTCATATATCTGATGGGGGAGGACATGAGTTTTCCCTTTTAATTGATGATAGCGCGCTGAAATCACCCCATCGCTGTAGGCAAGGTTGAACTGTCCCATACGCCCCAAGCCCTTTGGCACTCCACTAGAGGTGAAATAAATTGGGATTCGCTGTCCCAAAATGGCTAGGTCTCTTCCATCATGTCAATGATAGCCTCATAGTGTCGCATAAAAGCAGTCCCAATCAACAGATCATAGTTACTATTTGGTAATACCATTGTTAGAGCCACAACAACAATGGATCTGAACTGCAAGGGAAGCATGTTATACACTCCCTCAGAGACTGTGGTTTTGGCTCCAGTGGTCCCATACACCATCCGATGGTCTATGTCAGGTTTCAAGGTCAACTTCTCCACCAATTTAGTGGAGACAACATTAACAGGAGCGCCCATATTAATTATAGCGCATACCCAAGTTTTAGCTACCACAATGTCACAGTAAGTGCATTCTGAGTAATATGAATGCCGGTTATCAACTATGTGTACATTCAGTGATCCATGTTTTCCCAGGAAACTCATAATACCCACGCCAATTTTAGGGTATCATGTAACGATAGCGTCCACTGGAAGGGCGATATCTACTCCTCTCATGGACAAAGCATCTGTGAACGGTTATAACTGGTCTGACAGACTTTGGTCGAACATTTGACAAGCATAAAGCTTTGGTCGCTCTGTAGATTCTTTGTCCGCCATTTCTTTGACTTGTGCTTGGGTCAGCAAATTTACTCCCACGACCAGCTGTTGGTAGAGGAATGTATTGCCATACTGAGAGGCTTCTGCTACAATTAACACAGTAGATTCAGGTGGGACGCTTGGATTCAAGATAGCAGAAGTAGAGATTCCCATCTCTACTCTGCTCTGACTTTTCCCTGATAGATTTGTTCTCATTGTATAAGAGGGATCCGTCGATTAGGGCACCATCATCCCATGTTCCCAGTGTGACCGCAATTAAATCAACTTAATCCGTAGGGCCTACAGCTGTGCTTAATATAAGTTGGTCCACTTGGTAGGTGGTTCTGAAAAGAATTGGCATAACCAGACCCCCATTGGTAGAATGACTGCCGCCAATCAGTGTATTTAGGTCCAAAGCAATAGTTGGCAGATGTCAATTAGTAGCTAAGGAATGACCATTGTACTGCGGCGAGTAATCTGATAGAACCTGCACCAACTGTTTGACTCCCCCACATGATTAGGGTTGACAACAGTGACAGTGTGGATCTGTTTGGTATTGGGTGGAGGGAAAGTTACAGCTAAGCGACGTACAAACTGAACAAGTTTAAGAAGATGTACATCATCCTCCAACAATGGGGCCATGACATTGTAAAGTTCAGGGTATGGCTTCACTGCCAAGGCCATTGCAATACACACATCAACTTCAGATAAAATTCCTGCCCCAATCAGCACGTGTGCTTCCGTCATAAATTGCTCAGCAAATTCGTTGAGGGTCTCATTTCTCTGAAACCTAATGGTCAAGAACTTGGCTTTCCACTGTGACATTTTATGCTGTTCCACCAAACAACTGCAGCACCATCTCCTTAACTTCTTGGTATGCAACGTAACTAATTGAAAGGTAACAAATGACTTGATAAGCACTCCTGACATCCAAGGAGGAGAGAAATAGTTTCGCCCTCCACCTATCCAAAGTTCCTTCAGTTGCAAACTCAAATAATTGAAAGAACCCATGATTATTTCCTTCACAATCAAATGGCGGCAACTTATCACTGTAAACCTTCTGAAGCAACTCATCTTACCTTTTGAGCACAGTATCTAGTGCGGGTCTCAGCTCCTCATATGCAATGAGCCCAGCATGTCGTGAAGATTCCTTACCAAAGCAACCTGGATGTGACATAGCCAGCAACTGAGTTTTCATTGTATTGTTATTGGTCAATGGACCCCATGTGGTGAGCACCACTGTTGAATCTCGGCGATTCCATACATATCTGCTGAAGGGTTTTCGCACAGGGTTATGGCCTTGAACAATTGGAATGGACAATATGACGATTGCCGGTTCATTGGACCACTTGTAAACAACTAATTTATAACAAAACGGGAGCAATTTCCCCCAAGACACTTCTTTATTTTTTATTATAATAAATTGGCGGATCTCCTTCTAGTCCGCTCCCTCTTTCTTCTTCTCTTCTCTTTTCTCTTCAAGACCACCCTTGTCAATCCCCTCATTTCAATGATATCCCAGCAACACCCATCAGTACCAACTCTTTTGCTTAGTTTATTTGTTCCACCTTTTCTCATTGGTTTTGGCTTGTTGTTCTTCAATCCTTTATTGCCCTGATTTGAGGAGATCCATTTTATCTTTTGTCAATAGTTGACATCCCCTTATTGCCCTATTTGAAGGCAATCCAATATGACCCATTATAAAACATTATCGCCTCATCCTAAGGCAATCAATTCATTATAGCTCTGAAACATCCTTGGCGGATTCTGTCCATTAAACCTGAGGCGGTATTCCTTCATGGATTCGCTTGGTCATATTGTGGCTTGTCGTCCAGTCATATATTTATGACAATGGTAAAAACACTTATCCTCAGTGTGTCAAGAAGCTTGCAGATTCTATAATCAAACTACAAGCTCAAGCCTTCAACAACAGTTTTGTGATAAAAAGGCCCGACATCAAAAGGACCTAGAGAATTCCTACACACTAGCTGAATTTGAAGTTAACAACGAAGTTCTGTTTTGCAACACCCATGGAATGGGCCAATTGCAAAAGTTAGATTGCATCTGGGTTAGGCCATTTGAAGTGATTGAGAAAACATCTAAGTTCATATACACAATCAAGGATATTAGGACTGGTCATATATACAACTGAGTCCATGAAAAATTCCTAAGCAGGTTTAATAAGCAGACTGATTAAGAAAAGAAATGTTAAAAAAACACAAAAACAAAAAAAAACAAAAAAACTATTTGTTATAGTTTTATTCTAATTGATACTTTAGTTTGCACTTGAGGTAGGGGAGAGAATCCAACTTCAGATTTGATGGGCATTTGGGCCGAAATTAACAATAAGAGGATTATACTTTAGACTCATCAGGAGTTCAGGCCAAAGTTACCAAATAGAAAACTTAACTACATGCTCATCAGGCATTCAGGCTGATTATAACAGACCAACATAAACTAATTAGGGATCTTAAGGCTTATGTTCAAATCAAGAGGGGGAAATTTCAGATTATGGTGGTTGACTCAAAAATAAATCTTTAACAACCATCAGATCGAGCCAATTACTCTATCAACGCTTGAGTTAACACCTATATTCTCACCTCAAAGCCTATTGCAATTATATAATTCAGGCCAAATATCTCAATGTCAATTTGATCAGGTATCTTATCAAAGCGCTCAGGCTGAATACGCTTACATATTATGGCCAATTTATATGCATCAAATCTTAGCAATTGGTCCCAATTATTGGGAACACAATCAAATAAATTGTATACAAAATTGTTTGGGAACAACCCAAAGTTAACGTCTAATTATCCCATGAACCATTAAACGAACAAAAAACATAATCAATTTTCACCCTAGGGCGAAATTTGTATGTTGATCCACATAATCAGCATGATAGCACTTGCACATGGACTGATCAAAAGGGAGTATCTAGTGCTGTTGAGGGTGAGGCCTGCTGACGTCCCAATTAGGGGTACATCATCTACTTCAATCGAGACAAGAATTTCATGCAAGGTGTATTTCATCAGCAGTATGATGAAACTCAAATCAAGAAGACCATGGGACAATTTGCATGCTTTTATTGCAATTTTAGTACCTGAAATCCTCCAGATCTTGAGAATATTTTGCCACCACTAAACCTAAGAAAAGATTTCATTCATATCAGTTCAAGGGCCAAACTGAGGTGGTAAAATATTCGTTGAAATTTTGTACTCATATGTGGCCAGGAGATGCCCTAGAGTATAAATACTGGCGCCTGGCCTAATGACTAATCATCAAATAAATACCTTATAATAAAAGTTATTTTATTTCATCTCTTTCCAGGTTTCTCATCTGATTTTTTTCTTTGGAGAAGTGTCAACAAACTGGAAGGACTGAATCCCCAGTTTTTATTGAAACCTGCCTCAGAAGAAGTTCCTGAATACAGTGGGAAAATTATGCCTGAAATTAACCAAAAGCGTTGGGGCTATATTAATAGGCCTAGTGAGTTTCTGAATGGTAAATATACTGTAAGCCACTGGCCATATTGAGGATCATCCAGGAGAACTTTGATCTGAATAAGCGTGCAGGATACCAATTTTCAAGCGAGCAATCATCAGATTTTCACAAGGTTGAAAAATTGAGAGAATATAGAATAGTTTACTGTGTTAGAAAGAGTCGTTATATATAGGGTGTGTGGGGACATGGTACCTCAGGGACCTTTGTGGCCCCATAGAATCAGGATCTTTTACTGCCTTCCTGATTTTTGCCTGGATGGCACCCCCATTGTACTACATCATCCTCATTATCGCAGCAGTGAGGTGGCGCCTATCATTATTTTGAAAGTGGTGATGGTATTCCTGAAGGTGATTCCATTGATACTCATATGCTTGATGCTTCCTTATTAAATCTAGTTTCGATGTCTTCATGATAAGGTTCCTGTAAAGGTAAATCCTGACATTAGTGGAATTCCAGAGGTTACAGAGAACATCCATCAGATCAAGAAGTTATGTGATGAAGTCAGATCAAATAATTGCATATCAAATGAATAATTGTAGTTAAAATTGTTTGATTAATCTTTAATAACCTTAGTTGTGATATTATTGAGTCAATTAATCTCACCAAAAAAATTTACAATAAGACTGAGACGATTCCCAATGCCTAAAAAAATCATATGCAAGTTGCAATTCCATAAGCTCCATAGAATAATAGTGCACGGATTTAAATAAATTAAGCTTAGGTAAGTCCAGAAAGTTGGATGGTATATAAAACCAAGGCATTCATTTGGTTAATCTTTGCAGTCAATAAAAATATTCTATATCATTCAAACACTATTAAGTTTATTTACTAAAGTGTTATCAATACCGATCTACCACCCCAGCCTACAAGAAACTCCCTTCCAACTTTCCCTTTTAAAACCATATCTTTAGGAATTTCCCATACCAGATTACCCACTATTCCTTATACCTGGACACCTCTAGTGTCCTTGTCATACAGGATTAAACCCCTTGGTTATGCTAGCTCATGGTTAGCTACCCCCAACCAGGTCATTAGTACACCAGTCCCTGACAGTTACATCTGCGCTGGCTTAAAAGTCAATTTGTTGAGGCTCAATTGGGGAGCAGGGATTTTGGATTTTTTTATTATCTCAAATCCTGACAACTCCCCCATCAATATCAAGTTGGAGGGGAGTATAGGGCCAAAGGAACCAGCCATGAACTTGATTTACCACTTTCCACTGGTTGAAGTCAGCAATAATGTACTCAGAGTTCACCTTATTAATGACCTTTTAAGGTCTGGACTGAAGAACATTGAGCTTATTGTGTCAACCTCCAGGTTGATGATGTTAAAAGAGAACAAGGTCATCTAACTTAAAAACAGTTAAGTAGAGTCAACCAACATTAGATCAAGATGTATCCCTTTCGATGGCGTTGGTGATGCCTTGCATGTCTTGGTCTTGAAGCTGGACAATTTCATTGACTAAGGCCCTCATGGTTAGATCAGAGTTCTCATGAGCGGAGGATCTAAGAAAAGGCTTAACACTACTTGGGAGTCATAGAGTAAGTCCATATAAGGCTTCAAAGGGGGAAACTTCTATTAACTTGATGGTAGCTTAATCTATAGGCAAGCAAGGCGCTGGGTAAATAATGATTCCAATGAGCAGGGTCAGAGGCGACCATCTTCCATAAAAATAGAGACAAAGACTCTGTTAGCGCGTTCCACCACCCCCTTAGTGGATGGGTTTAAGAGGAGGTGAACCTTTGGTTAGTGACAAAAAGTGAAGCAAGTTTTAGGATACCTGCAAGGTGAAATTTAACCCGTTGTCCAAAAGTAAAGTTTGCGGGCATCCATTCTGGGTGAAAATGGACTAAATAAGGAAAAGAGTCATGGCTTTTGCAGTGGCAGTGGGGACTGAAATTGCTTCAGCCCATTTGGTTAGATGGTCCATGTCTAGTAGAATATATTTATTGCTGTGCTATCCAGTGTGAAGAGGACCTATCACATCAATGCTAATTATACTAAGGGTCCCATTAAGTCAATGACTGATCGTTGATACCAAGGACTGCCCATTCCTAGGGTTGGAAAGTAATTTAGGCCTCCAGGACCTCTTGGATGGTCTTTACCATTCAAAACCAGTACCATTAGGATTTCAACCATTTGTGAGTCTTCTTAACTGCCCCATGTCCCACAGTAGTATGGCCCTCTAGGATAACTTCAGTTTGGGAATAAGGATGGACATAAAAGAGCCATTTCTTATTGATCCTCTTATATAGCAGCCCATCCTTATTCTGAGTGTTTGGTTCATCTTTTGGAGCTCAGCTTGGAACTCAGGAGTTTCAACTCCTAGAGTTTAGGATGACCAATAAAATTGTATAATCAGTCTTCCTTAGGGGTCAAAGAAGCCAGCATAGGCAGCTTGGAGAGGCCATTGTCATTCTGGTGGATCGCGCCCATGCGGTGAACAATGGTGAAATCAGAACTCTGTAGCCTCAAGGCCATCTGGCTAAACGGCCATCTGGGTCCTTCATCTGCTGGAGCCACCATAGATAGGAATGATCAGTGACAATGGTAAAATGAGTTACATATAGATAGGGCCAAAATTAATTGACTTCTAGTAAGACAGTCGAGCATTTCTTCTCAGTAATGCTATAGTTCTGTTTGTCCCTACTCAGAGTCTTGCTAAAATAGCCACTTGGTGGTCGACCTAATTTTCATCATGGTGGGTAAGGATGGCCCCAATGGCGACATTGCTCATGTTTGTGAACTACAAGAAGGGTTGGTCAAAACTTAGATGGACTTAAATGGGTTTAGTACATAGAGTGGTCCTCAACACATTAAAAGCCTGTTATTGTTCAGGCCGCCATTCAAATGGAACGTTCTTCTGCAGGAGGTAAAATAGTGGTTCAGCTAGGTTAGAAAACTGAGGGATACACTGACAATCACTATGCCAAGGGATATCTTAATATACCTTAGGATCTAGGGCTTGACATCTTTTCTATGGCATTGACTTTGTCCAGTATGGGCTGGATGCCATCCTTTGAGACCTTGTGTTCCAAGAACTCTATTTCCAACTGGAAGAAGGAGCACTTCGAAGGTTTGAGCTATATTGAAGCCTTCTGGAGCCATTTAAACTTTCCTGAGTGCTCTACGTGTCCATTAAAAGTTTGTGAAAAGACAGTGATGTTTTCAAGGTAGACGAGGACACACGATGGCTTCAAGTCCCCAAGTATCCTGCCCATGGCGCATTAAAAAGTGAGTCGTCGCATTACAGAGGCCCTGGGACATCCTTGTGGGCTCAATTATCCCTATGTTGGCTATGAGTGCACACTTGGATTGATCTTTGGGATGAGCTCCACTCTCCAATATCCACTCGAAAGATCCATTGCAGAAAAGTACTACAATTTGGTGAGGAGTCAAAAAGTCATTAATTTGGGGCAAAGGATAACTGTTCTTCTTAGTGATAGAGTTGGGCTGTCAAAAGTCCACCACCTAATGGCTGCCATCCTTCTTCTGAACCATCAGGAGGGTAGAGGCCCAATAGCTGTGCGAAGGTGCTAAGAGTTGGCTTTGAGTAGTTGTCTAAGCTCCACTGCCACCTGGGCTTCTTCAACCTTACTCTTTTGGCATGGTCAGGACTGGAAGGGGGAGCGTCCCTAGTTCCCACATGATGTAGAACCCCGTTCATTCTTCCAATGTTGTAGATCAAGGCCAAAAATAGGTCTGTTTATTCCTCCAATAGATCTTGAACTTTGTGCTTTTGGTCTTAAGTGAAATCCTTTTTAATACTGGTGTTGACCAGGGCCACTGAAGGGCGTCTCCAACTCAAAGTCCCTTAGACACCCAAAACTATGGACATTGTCAAAAGCCTATACAAGTAGGAGGCGGACATAGGCGGCGGGACTGTTTGGGCCTACTACCCTGGGTCTGTTGGTAAGGTTAGCGAACAGCAAAGATATAGATCTGGCATAAGCTGTATCTAGAATTCCTGGGTAGGTTACACCTCATTGGTGGATGGGTTGTCTAGGCCTCAGACTTCTGGCAGGTATCTAGAGGGGATGTTATGAAGTTTTTCCCTACTTCAGATGGGCAGGTTCCTCTTTGGAGTTACGTTGGAGTTTCAAGCGCCTATTGTATGGAGACAATATACCAGATGGTGACAATACTCAAAATATAAACTCCTTGGAAGCGAAACTTAGAGGCTGTATTCTTCTATCATTTACTTGTACAATGGCTCGCTGCCCTGATCCTTCTGATCCCAAGTAATTCATCAACTTTAATACAACAAAAAAGTATTAAATACAAAAAGCTTGTATACTAAACTATTAACTTGTAGTGGTAGAAGGTTATGTTTTATTTGTATTAACTTGGAGATAATTTATAGGGTTCTATGTTAACCACATCTTACCCATGATGCCTCATTTCTCAGTGGCAATAAGCCAGAGAAAAACGTAATAAGTTTATTTGAAGGTCTACAACCCTTTAGATTCTGGGGTAACTCTCACAGCCTCAGGGTTGGTGTCAAACTTCTAAACTAATTAAGACAGAATTTCTGACGCTTCTGCAAATAGCTGAACCGTTGCTCCTTATAAGAAATTGGTAGCACATACCAAGGCAATTTGTGCCAGTAATTAGTAATTAATTCAATCAAAACTCAATTGACATTAAAAGCTAATTTCAACTTAGACCAACAAAGCCTGCAAGTCTGGGCCATTAAGTTGACTATTATTAAGTCCACTTGACCAACAAAGCCATGGGCCCATGTCATCATAGTCAAATATTATTAAGTGGAATTGCTAGGCTGCGGATCCCAAGTTTCAATATACTTAGTATATTTTTGATTCATAATCACTGATAATTTCAATAGGATAAATAATAAACTAGAATCAGCTAATATTATTATTTCCCCTATCGAATCACCCAACAATTTAGGTCCATTCAACCATTCAACAGGTTGTTAACATGGACCTGGGTGTCATAGATGACTTGGGACTTCTGAGGCATAGTGGTCACCCTAGGTAAGTAGATTGACATGCCTTCTCATCCATCAACAGCAGGCGGGGAAAGCTGGACTTAAGAGCCCCTTATGTGATACTTGAGATGATTAATTTAACACTCACTATCTAGAAGGCAAGCTCATGCCTAGACCTCCATCTTAGTGTAACGGATCAGGTGGCACCTGATCTGTACATTTCTTTGGATCAGTTATTACTGGATACAAATAGTGAAATCATAGGAAGGAACCCGAATTGGAGGGATTTGGAGCAAGGGAAATTTAACTGTCCAAAGTCAAGCTGCATCCAAGTTGATATGACATCAGACTTATGAGCTGCGTGGACAATGATTTGATGGGATATGGAATCTTCATCTGAGATGTTTTGGCCAGTTCAGGAGAGCTTGGCGTAGGAGAAAGCTTATTCAATTTTAGCAAAATACTATTATTTGGGGATAGGCTGGCCTGAATAGCCAGTTGATTCTTCTAAAAAACCCCCAAAATTAAAAAAAAGAATTGCTTGCATAGAAAAAGATTATTTTATTCTACTATAATCGGATTGAAGCTATGGGCTCCACTAGTGAGCTTGCTGTGGCGTTGGCGTGGATCTCAGAACCCTCCTACAGCATGTGGACAGTGAACTGAGGGTGCGTGGCAATGATGAAACTTGGCGGATGGGTTTGGGGATTGTCTGGCAGGCTGGTCCCTAGTAGAGTCAGCTATGAGGCTCTTACTTCCCAATTTTCTTATGTCATATTGGCGTGAACCCGTTCATTACATTAGACTCAACTCAACTTTTTTGGTCAATCTTGGAGTGCCGTGAGTGGAAGGAGGTGGATGTTTTGGAAGGAAAGGAATGATCTGGCCGTGAGGTGAAGGTGGTGGAGGTTCTGGAAGGGGAGGAATGGGCTGGACATACGTTGAAGGAGGCAGAGGTTCTGAAAGGGGAGTAATGGTTCTACTGTGGTCCAAAAGAAGTGTCACGAGTTAAGTGTCAGGTGTGGTTGGCTCAAGTGTCCAGAGGAGATGGGGATGAAGTGTACCAGGAGGTGGATGAAATGGCGTATGTCATGGCAGATATTGAGGAATTCAATGGAGAAGTACGGTGTGGGTAGTGGCCCAGCAGAAGGAACAGGTGAATCCATGAAGGGCATTTGAAGGAGCTGTGGATGAGGTGTACTGGGGGGCGTATGAAATGGCATTTGCCATGGCAGATATCGAGGAAAATCTATGGGGAAGTGTGGAGTGGGTGGTGGCCTGGCAGAAGCAAAAGGCAGATTCATGAAGAGCATCTAGAGGAGCCATGGATGAAGTGTGCCGGGGGGTGGATGAGATGGCGCGTGCCTTGGTGGATACCAAGGAAGAGCTATGTGGAAGTTTGTAGTGGGCAGTGGCCCACCAGAAGCGACAGGTGGATCAACAGAGAGCGCTGTATCCAGAGCTTGGGAGATGGGCGAAGGGCTGGCCACATGTGTGAGTAAAGTGGAAAGGTGATCTGGAGGAGGTGGTGGCATGGCAAATGGGAGAAGATGGCACGCAATGCCTGGGGATGGTCCAGAGATTCTGAGTTTCACAGGGGGGTGATGTAACAGATCAGGTGGCACTTGATCCGTAAATTGCTTTGGATCAGTCATTACTGGATCAAATAGTGAATTCATAGGAAGGAACCCAAATTGGAGGGATTTGGAGCAAGGAAAATTTGACTTTTTAAAGCTGAGATGTATCCAAGTCAATATGACATCAGACTTACAAGCTGCGTGGATGATGATTTGGTGGGATATGGAATCTTTGTCCAAGATATGTTGGCCAGTCAGGAGATCTTAGCGTAGGAGAAAGCTTATTCAATTTTAGCAAAATACTATTTATTTGAGGATAGGTTGGCCTGAATGGCCAGTTGAGTCTTATACAAAACCCTCAAAATGCAATAAAAGAATTGCTTGCATAAAAAAGATTATTTTATTTTTAATATAATCAGATCAAAGATATGGGCTCCCCTTAGTGGGCTTGGTGTGGCGTTGGCATGGATCTTGGAACCCTCCTACACGTGTGGACAGTGATCCAAGGGTACGTGGCAATGACGAAACTTGGAGGATGGGTTTAGGGACTGTCTCTGGCAGGCTGGTCCCTAGTAGAGTCAGCTATGAGGCTCTTACTTCCCAATTTCCTTATGAAATATTGGTGCAAACCTGTTCGTTACACTTAGAGTCACTGGAGGTTTCAAAGATAAAAGGTACCTAATGCCCTAGTAAAGATGAAAATATGTCACCATAATGTACTACTGCTGAGTAGTCTCAAAGAAACTGAATTTTAAGAAGAAGGTCGTATCTTGAGTTATCCAGCACATTGACAGGGGTATTTATAGAAAGCTTCCCAAATTGGATAATTAGGGAAGAATAAGTCCCTATAGATTGAGTACATTGCGGGCCAGATGTGCCATCTCCATATAGTGTGGCAAGTCCAGAGCAACCTTAATATGCTTCATCAACTCAAACAATATAACATTTACAGGGGAACCACTGTTGACTATGGTGAGAGTCGGAATCTTATGAACTTGAACTGAAAAACATGTAACCAGACATCCAAACTGGGGAGGTAGAGTGAGAAACATTGGAGAGTCATTGGTAGAAGATTACGCAGTTTCATTTCTTTATTATGACGGGTATCAATACTTCTTCAGGCGCAATAGCTTCAGGTTCTGTTGAGGACTTGGATGATTCTTGAGGCATGGTAGGGATGTCAGCATGTAGTACCTTGACCTTCATGCTGACGACCCTTTTCCTGCCTCCTCAGAAAATTGTATCCTGAATTCCTTGGCGCTGTTCCTGAAACCATTGCAATAGATGCATCAGGGTCAAGGATTCTTCTGGTTCTTGACCACATGGACCTGAGGACAGTTGCAGGAACATGAAGGGGTAGTTTTGTAGTGCAGGTTTGATGTAGAGATCTCGTTAATCACTTTCTTGATTTATTGAATGAAGGTGGAACTGTTATTTTAGATGATCGTGTGCATTTGAACCTCAGGATCTGATCCCAATGTGAAGATGATAGCGGTAATGGCATCATCCATGGTAATATGAATGGTGGTAACCAAGGGCTGCGCCTGAGCGTAGAAATGGCTGGAAAACTCCCTTAGCTCTCCCCTTTATTCAGGAGGCTACCCATGAATGCTTGCTTTTAATTGCCCAGGGTTTGATTGCTGCCAAATTCTTGGATTAAGGTTATACAGAATTGTTCCCAGGTATTGCATTCATAAAGTATGGAGTCATGATCTCCTGAGCAGTGCTGTTAAGGCAGGAGTGGATTTGCTTCAGTTCCTTACAGTTGATGGCTCCTTCCATGGAACTCTCATAGGCATACAAGAAAGAGGCAATGCTTTCCTGGCCAGGGGCGATTTTTATTAAAAACTAGGCTTAAAGTTAATTACATGAGGAGTTGAGAAAGTGTTAGTGCCAGAAAATGGTTCCAGCTCAGAGATCTAGATCTCTGCATGGTCGCAGGTGGCCTGCTGGTCCAACTGTCATCTTAGACCATCAAAGTCCTCTTATATTGTCCCAGTTTTGGTTAAAGGAAGAAATAGAAGCATTATGGGCAATCTGCTCCTATAGGGCTTAAATATTAGCACCCTGAAGGAGAAGCTGGCTCTCAAGGATGGTCAAATGGGTCTCAAACCCTTGACAAGTTTGTTTGAGCTGAGAGGTTTGGCTATTGGTAAGCTTAATGAAGGTGATAAAATTATATATTTCTTCCAACAATGCCTCAACGGAGACCCTAGGATTGAGGGGACTCCGTCTACTAGGAGTTTACATCCATAGGCTACATTCCAGATTTGATTGTGTAAGGTGACTAGGGATGCCAAAATATCCTTTTGTCAAGGGTTATCATGGTCTCTAGAGGTAGGAGCCGCGGTGCCAGAGGGCCCTCAAGGACCGCAGGGACTGTCAGGAAAACAGAAAGTAAGAATTAGACTGGCCTGCTAGCCTAGGTGCTGGAGCACCCAGATGGCAAACCAGAATTCCAAAGGCACTGCTGCTGGCATGACAGATATGAAACTTGAAAGGAGTTTCACCAATAACTGCTGGTGAGCCAGAATCTTGTACAGGCACATAATAATATACCAGACAAATACGGTCTTTAACCCCAAGGGGTGTGTGAGTGTCAGCAGATAGGACGGTTTATTTTTCAACATAAAAAACTGAATTTTGTATAAAGGTATTAATGGAAAATAAAGGAAGAAAAATTGATCAACAATTTTCTCAGTGCAATGCAACTGATTAAATAGTGGTCAATTGATGGGGAAACAAGCTGGGATTGAGTCCCTTAAGTTCAACCTAACCGGCGAATTATTTGGGAATGGGGACAGATAAGCTCACTGGGAACTGACATTGAAGGATTTGGCGGCAGGCTGAGTCACTGTCAGTTTGACCTCAAACGCCCAAACTGAGGCTTGACTGCATTTCTGGTGGTTAGCATGATGGCATCTGGCCTGACAAGCAGCGGGAATCCCCCAAGGCCACCTCACGTAGGGGCAGTCTCAATTGGTTGGGAACAGGTTCAGGATTCCCAACCCGCCCATGCCTGGTTGCTGAGCCATTTGTTTGGTCAAAAGCGTTTCATCAGCCACAATGCCCAATTTTCTGGAAGAGAGCTTCAAACTATTGTCGATGGTGTCTGTTACTTCTACCTGCACATTGGGGATCATCCCCAATGATTTTGGGAGGGGGCTAATTTTGACAATTGTGGTGTTGGCTAAATTGAAACTGTCAGTGTTTCTTGCTGATGAATTAATCTTCATTCCTTTTTGACTATGTGGATTCCAATCATCAGACTTGTTTCCACTCACTTTTGGACTGATCAACTTCATTTTGGCAATTTTGGCACAAATTTCCCTGATCAGGCGTACAAGTTTGGGAGAGATGAATGTGGGCACTGGGGGAGGGATCCAAAGAGGGAAAGCTGTTACCCAGCGCTCGTCCACCACATGGTCAAGGTTGCCCTGGGTGATGAGGGGTACAGCCACCCTCTTTGGAGCCTTTTTACTTGGAAACGGGAAGAGGGCCCAATTGACACACAGGGGACGTTCCCCTGGACTTACAGGGACCTTCAGGTCCTTTGCTTCCAGAGGTTTAGTTGCAAGAGGCCAGCTCTCAATAGTATTATTGCAGGATTCATACCAGATCTTCAACTTGGTGGTGGCTGGTTCCAAGCAGCCTTGAGGAGAAGGATATTCTGATGCAGTTAGCCTTTGAGGTAGCCAGATATCCCATTATCCAACACCACAATTCGGCCTTGAGCTTCATTGATTAATTGGCAGAAATGATAATGGCCTCTCAGTTGTTGTAAATGAAGGAGAAGGCTACATTGTAAAAATCAATGACATGGGAGTGTAAGGTTTGTGTGAGCCCCATTTGTCAGGAGACTTTATGCTGGTGAAACTTGACTAACTGGAGGAGGTGTTGAATAGATGGGTGATTTAAAATATGAAGGTAGCTCTCAGTTCCCAGGGTCGTTTCTCCTTCTGGAAGCTGGGCTGAGTTATAAAGTATTCGCATGGTAGAGGGCATGGAAGAGGTGTGGGAGTGGCTGTAGCGGGCACCCACAGAGAAGATGCATATTTATTAACTGTTGAACAATGTCATAAAGTTCTTGTACTATTTCAATATTGGTTTCATTCAACTGAGGACAGGGATAACTGAAACGTGGCACAAAATTCTAAACTCTCATGCTGCGTTGGAGGCACTTCATACCATGAGGTACAAAGCCATTGGGAAACACTCCTTGACTGATCAGCAAATTGATCTTTGTGACTGCTAGTATTCTTCATTAATTTTGATAAACTTTTTCACTTAGAACAGCTTAGAATTATATGTAGTGGGCACCACTTCTCTCAGTGTAACAGTTCTCTTGACTGTCGCCAAAGTCCAAAAATGAGCTTGAAACTGAAAATTAGTGGAGAGGTCAAAAAATGAAAAAATGGAGATAATATAGCCTACTTTATTGTTTTAGAAAGCATCAATATTTACAGGGTGTGTGGGGACATGGTGTCTCAGGGACCTTTGTGGCCCCATAGGATCAGGATCTTTTACAGCCTTTCAGATTTATCATCTGGATGGCACCCCATTGTACTACATCATCCCTGTGACTTCAGCAGTGGGGGCAGCACCTCTTGTGATTTGGGAAGTGGGAACATGTCTTCTAAAGGTGACTCCATCAGTTCTTAAACATGGGATGCTTCTTAATCAAATCTTGTTTTAGTGCCTTCAGGATAAGGTTTCATTTTCACTGGTTTGAGAGTTTATTGGTCAAGTCTCAATTGGGAGCAGAGATTTTGGCTTGCTCATCATCTTGAATCCTGGAAAATTATCCACCAATCCATATAAAATTAGGAAATATTTTAAAAAATGGAGTTTAGGTCAAGAAGCAAATACAAAAAGCCTTACAATTCAATAGTCTAAAATACCAACAAATGAAATAAATACTATTAATTAGCGTGCCAAAAATCAAAGCTAATACTATAACACATATTATTAATTAAAATACCAAAAAACAAATATAACACTATAAAATATAAGCAAGTAATTGCCAATCAGCTTTATTAACTTTCTTCCCTATCAGCCAAAACAAGTTTCCTCCCTGAGCTAGGGGTTTCCTTGACCTCTTACTTCCTCTCTATATCTTTTATCGCCATTATAAGGCAATTTTTTTGAGAAGAACCACCTTCAAAAAAGATACTAAAAGTATAAATTAATCAAGAACTTATGCATACTCAATAAAACCCTTTTGTACCACCTATTGCTAAAAAAATAAAACTCTTTTTAGAGCTGGCGTTCTATTTTCAACTGCCTTATAATAGCCATTTATAAAATAGACTTTGCAATTTATATTAATAATTACTTATAGGTTACACTTGGACACAATCCATTATATGATTTATTTGTATTTGTGAGTACAATTATATAAGTCAGGTTAGAAGATTACGCTGACTTTAAAAAGGGTTTTATTATGTATTCATAATTTCACAGTTATTTTATATTTTATAGTGCCTTTTTTAAAGGGTGATCTTTTTTCTATTTTTTTGAAGGCAGTTCTTTTTCTCAAAAAATTTAAAGCTGTTCTTTTTTCCCAAAAAAATTATTAAATTTATTAAAGGTGTTTTTTCCAATTTTATAATAAACAATCACTATCTCTATATATTTTTTGAACCCTCACTATTTCCTTATTAAAATAAAAACTATTATATATACTATATATAGTATCTCAAGGGTGGTTAGCCTGGCAGGTAAGACTGCTTCAATCCTAATGCAATATCAAGTTCAAAACTGTCTGGCTAGAGAATTCTTGGTATGGTATATTTGTCCCAAGGTCAACCCACCTCAAATATTTTTTATACTATATATAGTATCTCATAAATAAATAAACTATAGTTTTTTTAAATTTAGTTGGTTTTATTGGTCAATCTATGCTACATTTACTAATCTCATTTACAATCATTTATTTAACAAAATTTAGGCGATTTTATTGGCCAAATTAAGCTAAATTTACTGATTGACATCTATAATAATTCAGTTTTATCAGATTATTTGATTTTATTGGTCAAATTATGCAATGCAATAGGCATCTAATGATTTAAGCTCATCATGCTATGACCTCATACTTGCCTGCATTTTTAACTTACCCCCCAGCCATAGGGCATATAGAATTTCAAAAGTTGATTCAAAGCTATTGCTTCACCAAGGCCAGAATTAAGTTTATTTGTCAATATATTAGTCCCACGGTTGAAATCCATTGTTTCCAGTGCATTTTAGTATATATATATATTTTGGGAAAAAAGGAACCTTCTTTAAAAAAAGCTCTAAAAAGTATGAAATAATCAAGAAAACATGCCTCCTCAATAAAACCCTTTTTAAAGTTGGTGTCATCTTCCAACCTGACTTGTAAAATTTCTGCTCACAAACACAATTTATATCTTACTAGCTGATTTACCCATGCTTCACTAAGGTCTCTATAGAAGTTCAGATATACAAGTTACTAATATAGATTTTATATTATAGGTAAATAATAACCACTCAGACAAAACTAATTGCTCAATTGAATCAACCAAAAACCACCAACCACTCAGATAAACCTAACTGAACTTATCAAAGCAACCAATAACTAATCACCCCTCAAAACTAAAATGTGTCCTATTGATTTGAACAAAAGCCATCAACCACTCAGCCAAACAAAAAAACCTATCAAATCAATCAAACAACACCAAACTGCTACCCAAAACATCTCTTTATACTTAATGTCATTGAGTATGTGACATAAATTTTTCTCTCTTGCGCCAATCAGTTTTTGAAATTTCAAAAAATTGAATCAGTCAAATTAGTCAAAAAGTTTATAAAATTTTATTTTATTTTATTTTGAATGTCAAGTTGCCAGCAGCCAACATCTGAGTTGCCTGCTTTGGCGCTGGCCGCTGTTCCCTCCTGGGGAAGCAGACCAGCACCGTTGAGCATTTTTTGCTCAGCGCCCAAGCATTTGTGGGTAGAGTCCAGCCCTCCCAATTTGGTGGGGTGATTAGTCCCGCTGAAGGACCTCACACCCACCTTGCATGCTCCCAGGTGGTGCCGCAAAGCCCCCTGGTGCTCCCTTGGAGCAACATGCACTTTAGCCTTCACATTTAATATGGCGCACTGTTTCCTTATTCCAATAAGAAAATTATTGAGGAGGTGTTGGTGGTGATGAAGCCTGCAGGCTTTATCAATTTTCGCCCCTATAAGGGGTAGATCTCAACTTCACCAGTGAAGTGATGCTGCAATGGCAGCCACCATTCCATTAATCTTAAAAACACCCCTGCTGACCACTCAAACCCATCTACCCGCGGACACCACTCTCATGGTGCAGTTCACAGGTTTGCCCACCCATCTCCCCCTGCAGTTCTCCACCATGAATTGGTGGAAGGGTTGGCTGTTTACAGCTCAGACCCTGCTCTGCAGTTTGTGGTTCCTAATGGGGCCAAACACCTTGCTGGCCCTCATGCATTTGCCACAATTTGGCCCACCAATTGCAGAATCACTTAGTTGATTCTGCCTCATTCATTTATTAAATCTACCCTCAACCATCATTTCTGGGCCCATGTCAAAGGTGGGCGGGCAGTTTGCCCTTCCTGTTTCAGGTTTGACCTCTTGAAATGGAAGTGCCCTGCCCAGGTGGAGGTTGAGGACTCAGCTCTTGCCTCCTCAGCTGCTGCTGGCTTTTTGGCTGCTCCAGCCAAACTTTTCATGTGGGAAGCGATTCTCCCTCCCCTCCCTCAAAACCTGCAGGTGTGGTTGGTTTAAAATCAGCCAATCAGCAAACATCAGCCCGCAAATCCAAAATGAATGTCTCAGCTCAGTCAGCACTGACCACCAAATATAAAAAAATGAAAAATTTAAGTTCACCTCCTGCCCAATCAACCTCAGTCACTGGGCCAATTAGGCCAGATTTAAATCCTTTCGATGCCCTCGATTGGGTTGACAAGGACATTTGCCCACATGGGACTGATCCCATGTTTGAATGGGAGGATTTTATAAATCCTTCCTCTGAATCGCCTCCCCATCATAAATTAGCCCTAAAAAGGGCTGTCCCCAGTATAAACCCTTTTTGAAATGACAACTGAAGTTATAGCTGCCCCTGACAACACCCTGTTGCAAGGCAATGTTAAATCTATTTTAGCCCCTTTAAAAGATGGTTTCCCTAGCCAAAATTCCCTGAAGAATTTCCTTTCGCTGCAAAACAGAAAATAATTGTGATGGGCCACAAGGCGATTGAATCAACCATGCAAGCCGCTCAAGTGTGTGGCTTTAACAGTGGTAAATCCTCAGAAGAAAAAACTAATTTTGCCCATCTGCCAAGTTTGCTCCTGCGGGTAGAGAATACCCTATCCAATTACACAGGCCTGCATTTTTTCAGTTGAATCATGTTTTTCAAGTTTTGGTGATGAATTCCTATGTATGTTTGTGCGCTGAATCTAAAAATGACCTTAGTTTCTTTTCCATTGCATCAGAATTTTTTGCAAATTGCAATTTGACAAATGTAACTTTTAAATTTTATTCGAGGTGGGCCAACCTGGTGATGATACCACACCGATTAAGGTGAAATTGAATGAATGGGAAAGAAGGATAAAATCTGGAAAACCTCCATGCGCGGTGTATGATAGGCAGGAACTCCATGGACTGCCTTTGCTATTCGCTATCTCAGTATGGGGCATTGGTGCGCAACGCCAACACAGTCATTGTCCCCTACCCAAAGTTCCTGTACCAGAATTGAACTCGGGAGGCAGTGGTAGAGGTCCCTATTCTACCACTGGGGTATCCTCCCCTTTCTGGGCGACCTTGGGACAAATATACCACACCGAGAATGTTTTCTAGCCAGTACAGGTTTCAAACTCAAAACTTGCACTAGGGGTGGAAACAGTTTTACCCACTCAGCTAACCACCCTTTCAATTTGACAAATGTAGTATATGTCAAAAAATATCACAAATATGGGACTTAATGACATAGTGAAATAGGTTTGCTTCATACAAACGTATTATTTTACAGCTTATGTAAGGCATAAAATAATAGAATATAGAATTATAGAAATATAGATAATAAAAAACTCACAATTTTAGTCATTGTGTCAATGTCTTTTTGGACCAGCCAAATGTGTTATATATTGAAAAAAATCATAAATATAAGATGTACTGACAGATCTAAATATATAAGTAATGCTGCTATCTGTCATTTTATGATGAAAACAAATTGTTGACATCATAAACTGGCAGATGGCAGCACTTTCATCATTAAATGTGTTTTACATCTCAACTGTCCGTGTTGGAGCAACCATTGGTATGTATACTCCACAATCAAAAGTGTTTGTGTCAGCGGATATACACTAAAAAGCAAATGTAGTGTTTAAAATGGCATCAAGAGGCTGTAAAATTTCTGAAGATTCCTTTTGTTACATTTGTGGTGAGTTAATGGTGTCAAGGTAAAAAAGAAATATAACTTTATTTGTGCGGCAAGTGTATCTTGCATATTTTGGTGTAAAACTAGGAGATCAAGAAAATACTTGGGCACCCCACTATGTTTGCTATAAATATGTTGAAGGACTGAGATAGTAGTCAAATGGTGAACAACATTCTTTCAGATTTGGCATTCTGATGGTCTGGCGAGAGCATCAAAATAATAGTGATGTTTATTACTTTTGTCCAACTTGTGTTCACAGTTTCAATGTAAAGTTCAAAAAGAACATCGTCTATCCAAATCTGCCATTGGCTTTACATCCTGTCCCTCATGATCCAGACATACCAGTGCCTATGCAACCATAACATTTACCTGAAGTTGATAATTCAGAAATTAAATCAAGGGAAGAAAATGAAGATAACAAAGAGGAGTACAAACCTGACAATTCTGCTCCACAACCATTTACACAAACTGAACTGAATGTTTTAATTTGCAACTTACATCTGACTAAAGAGGCTTCAGAATTGCTTAATCAGCTTAAAGATATATAAATCTCACAACTGGTGCTTCCTTTTCCTGTTCAGGTACAGAGAAAAAGATTCTATTCCATACTTTTTGGAAGAAGGAGCTTTTTTTAGTACTAGATGGTGGAAGAAGGAGCTTTAGTATTTTGTAATGATGTGTTTGGACTGTTTAAGACATTAAACATTCCATATGAAATCACTGATTGGAGACTATTTAACTAATTGTTGAAATGAAGCCCTAAAGTTGTCCTGCTTCACAACGGAAATATGTATGCATCAATACCCATAGGGAATTATGTACATTTAAAAGAATGATACAATATTTTTAAATTTGTTTTCCAGAAAATTAAGTATGATGATAATAAGTGGATCATGTGTGGTGATCTCAAAGTAATATCAATGATCCTTGGACAGCAAGGTGACTACACAAAGTTTACATGTTTTTTATGTGAGTGGGATAGCAGAGACAAGGAAAATTAATAAAACAGAAAGATTGGCCACAACAAGCTTCACTGGAACCTGGAGTAAAAAATGTGCTTCAAAAACCTCTCATCAAGTCAAAAGTTCTCCTTCCACCTCTACTTATTAAATTAGGCTTGATGAAGCAATTGGTGAAAGCCTTACCAAAAGATGGTAACCTTTTCCAGTACATTTGTAAAAAATTTCCAGCCTTGTCAACTGTAAAACTAAAAGAGGGTGTCTTTATGGGTCCAGACATTAAAAAACTTTGCAAAGATGTAAATTTTGAAAAAGAAATGGAGGTTGATGAAAAAGAAGCCTGGGTTATCTTTAAAGGCATAGTAACCAAGTTTCTGGGCAACAAGAAGGATCTAAATTTCAATTCTAATGTTGAGACTATGCTGCAGAAGTACCAAAATTTAGGCTGTTCCATAAGTTTGAAGGTTCATTTCCTACATTCACATTTGGACTACTTTTCTGAAAATCTGGTTGCTGTTAGTGAAGAGATGGGTGAGAGATTTCATCAGGACATTAAAGAAATAGAAAAGCGTTACAAGGAAGATGGAATACAATATAATGGCGGACTGTTGCTGGATGTTGCACTGAGATGATCCCAGAAGAGCACATGCATGGAAAAGCCTGAAACATAGCATGGCTGGTCCAAAAAGACATTGACACAACAACTAAAATCATGAGTTTTTTATTTTCTATATTTCTATATTCTATTATATTATGTCTATTATAAGCTGCAAAATAATATGTGTTATATGAAGCAAACCTATTTCACTATGTCATTAAGTCTCATATTTGTGATACTTTTTGACATATACTACATTTGGAAAATTGCAATTTGTAAAAAATTCTGACGTGATGGAAAGAAACTAAGGTCATTTTTGGATTCAGCGCACAAACATACATAGGAATCAATCAATAAAATTTATAAAACAGAACCATCGCAGGCTTGTGTTATATTGATGCAATGAACACAGCAGATATTATTGATGAAGCTAATATTGCTCTCTTCAACCTTCAGCCACATTCAGGTGATATGCCTACTCCATCCTTGTCTGTCCTGGCATGTTCCCTCAAACACCCAATTCGCCCCCTTCCCCTCAGTTATGCTAGGCTAGGGAACCTGGTCTAGCATAAAAGAGGTTAAATAAGGGTTTTTTTGCAATTTTGCTCCTTTTTTATCCTGCTTTTTATTTTTTTTGTTGGCAAGAAGGGTCCCCTGGTCCCCTTGCCTCAAATAAAATGAGTATGTGGCTCAATGGGGAGTGATTCTCCCTCCCCTCCCTCAAAGCCAGTGGGTGTGGCTGATACAAAATCAGCCAATCATTCAAAGCCAACCCACAAAGCCAAACTAACTTTCTTGGCGCAGTCAGCAACAAAAGCTGAATTTCAAAATTTTTAAAAATATTACCTCACCTTCAGACCAATTAACCTCAGTTGCTGGACCAATCAGGCCTGATTTAAATTCTTTTGATGCCCTCAATTGGGTTGACAAGGAAAATTGCCCACATGGGACTGATCCCATGTTTGAATGTGAGGATTTTATAAGTCCTTCCTCTGAATCACCTCCCCATCATCAATTCAGCCCTAAAAAGGGCTGTCCTCAGTATAAACCATTTTTTGAAATGGCAACTGAAGTTGCAGCTGCCCCTGACAACACCCCGTTACAAGCCAATGTTAAATCCATTTTAACCCTTTAAAAAATGGTTTTTCTGGGCCAAAGTTCCCTGAAAAATTTCCTTTTGCTGCAAAACAGAAAATAATTGTGATGGGCCACAAGGCGACTGAATCAACCATGCAAGCCACTCAAGTGTGTAGCTTTAACAGTGGTAAATCCTCAGAAGAAAAAAATTGATTTTGTCCATCTGCCAAGTTTGCTCCTGTGGGTAGAGAGTACCCTATCTGATTATATTGATGCAATGAACACAGAAGATATTATTGATGAAACCAATATTACTATCTTCAACCTTCAGCCACATTCAGGTGATATGCCTACTCCACTCTTGTTTGCCCTGGCACGTTCCCTCAAACACCCAATTTGACCCCCTTCCCCCTCAGTTATGCTAGGCTAGGGGAACCTGGTCTAGCATACTAGAGGTTAAATCAGGTTTTTTAGCAATTTTGCTCCTTTTTTTTTATCCTGATTTTTATTTTTGTGTCAGCAAGAAGGGTTCCCTGGTCCCCTTGCCTTGAAAAAATGAGTATGTGACATATCTTCCACTACTAAATCAACTTCTACTCAACTTGCTAAAAGTATTTTATTAATTAGGTGAACCAAATTAGGCAGGTTTTTAAAATATATAAACCTAACATCCAGATACTCATGCTTCACTATGGTATTTAGTTTATCAGATGATAAGATCACATTGTAGCCTATAGGCTGTGCCAGCACTACTCTCAAGCCACTCAGACTAACAGCTCCGCTGTTGCCCTCATGGCTGGTGAGCTGATTATCCTAACTGCTTAATTACTTAAAACTTTAATACTGATTTTTGTTGAGTTTCAAGTGAGCAATTTGGTGAATTATCAGATAATATTTGCCAATTCTCACCCACTCACCCAAATAGATTAAACTTATTAGACAAGATTAGCTTCAGGTGAGAAATTTGGTGAATTATTCAATAATATTTGTCAATTCTCACCCACTCGCCCAAATAGATTGAACCTATCAGCCTCAATAATTTCAGATCTGATAAGATTTGCCAATTCTCACCCACTCACCCAAATAGATTGACCCTATCAGACTCAAAAGTTTCAGATGTCAGTCAATAGGTATATCAGTACATCAGTAAAATTTTTATTAAGTAGATGTCTGTATTGGGTCCAAATGTAAACTATAAGCAAATTAGAATATACAGTGCTGAGTATATATATATATATATATTATAAATACCTATTATAAGTCAGTTAATATATGGCACCAACTTAAAAAAAGGGTTTTATTGAGGAAATATAATTTCTCAATTATTTCATACTTTTTAGAGCTTTTTTAAAGGAGGTTCTTTTTCCCAAAATTTTTTTGAGAAGGTTCTATTTTCCCAAAAAAAAACTTTACCTCCAGTTCTTCCCCCCAAAAAAGTTTAGTGCATTTTTAAAAGTGGCTCTTTTTCCTACTTTTTTTAATATTTGAATCGAACCATAGTAACTAAAGTGATTGTTACAAGAAAGAAAAGCACTTTTATCAAATATTACTATCTTCATATATCCTTTTTGACCCCTTACTATTTCTCTATAAAATTAAAACTCATAGTATATATTATATATAGTATCTTATAAACAAATATATATATAGTATCTTATAATTCATTTTATTAAATTTAGTTGATTTTATGGTTAAATTATATTAAATTTACTGATCACCATCTACAATACTTCATTTTATAAAATTTAGATGATTTTATTGGTCAATGTATGCTGGATTTACTGATCACCATCTTAATAATTCCTTTTATTAGATTTGATTGCTTTTATTAGTCAACCTATGGTAAATTTATTGATTGTTATCTAAAATAATTCATTTTATCAAATTTAGATGAGTTTATTGGTCAAATTATGCAAAAATGATAGCCATCTATAATGATTTAAGCGCATCCCGCTATGATCTCATACTGCCTGAATCTTGAACACACCCCCAGCCATAGGACATTTATCAAAAGTGCTTCAAAGCTATCGCCTCACCAATGCCGGAATTAAGTTTATCCGGAGTTGTATTAGTCCCACAAGTATCCATCGCTTCCGAGCCCATTTTGATATACTTACTAAATTAATGGGCAGTACTTGAACAATACTTACAAAAGTAAAATGGGACCTAAGTTGAAGCATCCTCTATTTTTGAAGATGATCATCCAAGTTGGTTCAGTAGTTTCAGTGTTATGTGCGAACAAACAGAAAAATAAACAAAAAAATATATATCGGTCAAATTGAGAACCTTCTCCTTTTTCAAAGTCGGTTAAAAAAGTCCCAGATATCTCAAATATCATTTGGATTGTTATTGAGAAAATAATTACCACTACAAGCCTCGCTTGAACTTTTACCAAATTTAGGCTGATTACAAAGGCTAATGCTTTTCTAGCATTGAGGGTACAAATCCATTGGATCAAATTGCTCGGGGCGTAAATCCAATATATTAAGCGAAATTGACTAACAGAATCGCTTGATTATAATTGAATATTAGAAAGTTATTGTCGACATATAGCTTTTTATTGGATGGTCCTAACCCAAGGAGCAACTTTAAATCATTCCAATCAGCGTATAATTCTTGTTTTAATAGGGCGAGCAAACCTTAAATTGAGGAAGGTTCCAGATATCCTTTAATTAATCTTATGCCACTGAATTAGAAGCAAAGGTGGGTAAGCCGTATCTAATTTGAATCGAATAGGATGAAACTGTTCCAATGAAATAACGTACCGCTAAATTGCCTGTTTCAAGCAGTAAATTGAGAATAAGTAGTTTTTTCCGGCAATATGGGAAACATGCAATATTCCAATCGAATTACCTTATGGAGAGAAAACTTGCGATGTGTATCCCGCTCCGAAATTTAGCGCACTTACATCATTATAGCGTCATCAGTCATATAGCTGTCAATCCATTTTCAATTTTATCATCTACGAGATGTTTAATTTACTAGTCATATTTATATTTAATCCTCAATAGACATACTCTTTTACAGAAAGACAATTTGAACAAAGAAGATTTTGAAATAACAATGACTAAGCCGCTCACGATAAGAAAGTATTGATACTGCAGATATCATGTCAATTCTATAATCACTAACAATCAGTTGGATGTCAAAACTATAAATTGTCACGTTTATCATAATGATTAAAGAGAGAGTTCCAGATATTCAAGTGGCGCCTGCATTCTTTTTAGCACTAGTAGCGACCATAAGGTGGCGCCTGCATTCTTTTTAGCACTAGTAGCGACTACAAGGTGGCGCCTGCATTCTTAAGAATTGTAGATTAGAATTTTATTGCTAATCACATGGACTCCCAAGTTGGCCAACTCCGAGTAATTTTTTTAATTTTATAATTTAAAATTAAAATTAAAATCAAAAATAAGATCAAAATCAAAATCAAAATTAAACTTAAACTTAAAACAGATGTTTATTAGATTAATAAATATACAAAAATTAAAAGCTGATTCCGTCCAACCTTCAATCGGAATCAATCTGACTGGATAATCAGATGACAAGTTTGAGGAAAATAACTTGCCAGTCACCCCCAAACCCATTAACAATACGTCATGATATGAGCCAAAGTTCATAGGCTTGGGTTATAAATACCAATTGTAAACTGTTACTGAAGGTATGCCCGGTAACCCTTCCCAATCTGAAGCTGGTGAGTCTAGCACCAAAGCGAACATCACGGAATTAAAGCTTGCTGCCAATCAAGTAACCTTGGAACAGTTGGATGTCTCCAGAACGACCCATCCTGTCCCCGCTCGCCTCTTGGAACGTAAAGATGGCGAGCCTCAGCCTCATTTTAGCTCCAAGGTCGCCTACCATCACACTCACGGCTATAGTGTTTCTGATCCCGATGCTTTTTGGGGTGAGGTATTATATTGGTTTGGAACTACTTAATTTTTTAGCAAGCTAGAGAGGTCTTAGATTGGGATAAGCCTTTCACTCGCGTCTTAGAAGGGTTGGTTATATATGTTTGAGATAAATTTAAACTGGAATATTACTTAGTTCCTTTTCAACTGGGAACATTAAGTGGTTTTCGGACGGCGAGCTGAACGCTAGCTATAACTGCATCGACCGACATGTTAAAAAGAACCCAAATAAGGTCGCTCCTAATTTATTTAGTTTTTACTTTATTAGGTGGCCATAATCTATGAGGCGGATGAACCTGGCTCGGGGTATAAGGTCACCTATGGCGAGCTTAAGGATATGGTTTGTCGCTTGGCCAATGTCATGCTCGGATATGGGTTAAAGAAGGGTGATACTGTTGTCATCTACCTTCCCATGGTTCCCGAAGCCCTAGTATCCGTTTTGGCTTGCTCTAGAATTGGCGTGGTTCATTCGTAAGCTTTTTATGCGCTTAAAATCAAATACGGTTCTGGCTGGTGTTTGCCGGATTTACGGCGGCTTCACTGGGAGAACGAGTTCGTGACGTCGGATGCCGGCTTCTGATCACGGCTGACGAAGGCAAGCGTGGTGGAAAGTGTGTTTCCTTAAAGGCGATCGCGGATGAAGCCTTGGAAAGCTGTCCAACCGTCGAGGTTAAGCACAACTGCAAAACAATATTGATGGTTTAGAGAGTTTTGGTTTTGAGACGGACGGGAAATCCAAACGTCAAGTTTAATCCCGGAAAGGATGCATGGTGGCATGAGGAGTTAGTAAGCAATAGTATCGAAACGGCTGACTTTAAGAAAAAACAAGGCACGGAATGCCCTCCCGTCGTATTGAACGCGGAGCATCCCCTCTTTATCCTCTATACTTCTGGAAGGTAATCATAAATGTCAATTAAACTTATGATGGTAGTACTGGTGCACCCAAGGGTGTTGTGCACTCTACTGGTGGGTATCTCGTGGGGGCGACCGTCTCTGCCAAATACACGTTCGATTGCCACGAAGGCGATGTGTTTGGCTGCACTGCGGATATCGGCTGGATAACTGGTCACACTTACGTCATCTATGGCCCCTTGGCTTTAGGCCTTACAACGGTGGTATTCGAGAGCACCCCGACTTACCCCAGCGCATCTCGGTACTGGCAGATGGTGGCAGACCACAAGATGACTCAGTTTTACACCTCGCCTACGGCCATACGTGCCCTCCGCCGGCTTGGAGACCACTGGGTGCATGGTCACGATCTTAGCTCCCTGCGCGTAATTGGTACGGTGGGCGAGCCCATCGACCCGGAGGCGTGGCATTGGTATAACTCCAACGTCGGCAAAGGTCGCTGTGCCGTCGTCGATACGTATTGGCAGACTGAGACGGGCTCGATTGTCATCACCCCGCTCCCGTGCGCCATTCCTACCAAGCCCGGTGCCGCTACCGTCCCATTTTTCGGCGTTGACCCCGTTATCGTTGACCCTCAGTCCGGCAAGGAGCTAGTGGGAAACGACGTTACTGGCGTTCTTGCATTTCGCCATCCGTGGCCGTCAGTCGCTCGCACCATCTTTAAAGATCACAAGCGGTTCTGTGACACCTATCTCAACGTATATCCTGGGATGTATTTTACTGGCGACAGCGCGCATCGGGATCAGGACGGCTACATCTGGATCCGTGGGCGCGTCGATGACGTCATCAATGTTTCTGGCCATCGGATGAGCACGTCCGAGATCGAGTCTGCCCTCACCTTGCACCCTAGCGTTGCTGAAACGGCAGTTGTCGGCATGCCTGACCAGGTCACGGGACAGAGCATCTGTGCTTTCGTGACCCTTAAGCCCGGCTTCAATCCCGAAAATCTCACCCAACTTCTTATTCAAACCGTGCGGGAGCGAATCGGGCCCTTTGCCCGGATCAAGCGGATCATCTTTACCGATGAACTTCCCAAAACTCGCTCGGGCAAAATTATCCGCCGTATCCTGCGTAAGATTATGCTCGGCGAAGCGGACCAGCTTGGAGATCTGAGCACGGTTAGCGACCCCAGGTAACAAAGTTGCAAACCTTATTTTAATTTTCTAGCGTTGTAGCTCATCTTATCCAAAAAGCTAAAATCTGAGAAGCTTTAGCTTGTTGCACCATTTTTGCACCTTGATTACCTTTTAAGCTTAAATTAAATTTTTATGTTGCTGACTCGGTTTGCTTTCTATAACCCTTAGCTTCACAATATTTTTATTATTAGCCCTTTGCACTCGTATGTCACGCTGGAGGTGACAATACAAGTTGACACCCAACAACTTTGAAAATAAATCGAGCGCAAAGGGTTAGTGGGCCCCAACTATAAGGGTGGATATCACAGGCTTATTTATATTTTCAGAAGGCTAAAATTAGATAAACCCCAAATTAAAAAAATTCCAGCTTGCCCATTATGGCGTCAGGCCTAAGAGGGCATGTTGGTAGGGGAATGAGGGTTGAGGCTATGCTATCTAGGGTTAGGTCCTAGAGTTTCAGGTACCTTGCAATGGTAGCTAAGTTTATGAATGGGTTGTAGGCCGCTGAGGCATAAGGTTTAATATCGCTATAACCTCATTATAAATCTTTGCAGCGTATAAAACCTTCCAAAGAGTTGTCCAGGGAAGCTCCTTCCCCCAAAAGATAAAGATCTGAAACCTGGGTGAGAACACCAGCGGCATACCAGGTAACCTTGGGTTTATGGTTGCGCATTGGGATGTCATCTGGATATTTGAAAACTCGGTTGGCAAAAGAGGCCAGGTCATCAATATCAAACTTTGCACCTTCAGAGAAATTTTTTTGTCTTGAGTAGTTGGGAGAAGGGATGAAAATGCATAGGTGGGCAGCGGTATTGTAGAGGTAATAGCGTAAGGATGTTTTGGAAGCAGCATCAGCAGTAAGCTGGTGAAGAGGTCAAAAATTTCCTCTTGACGTAATAGGTTTGAGGTATAGCAGAGCCATACTCTTCTGTTAAATATCTGCAAGGCTTTCCACAAAAGTCAAGAAGCCAGATGGTGCCTACCACCCCTTTTCAGGTAGAAAAGGTCATATTTTATTTTAAGAAGTACCCTACATTTGCGCCCACTCCAATCCCCCCACTGCCCAGTAATTGATATGTTGACAAGGTTAAGCTCCCATGTAGATAAATCTCTCAGCTTTATCAAAACTTTAGAGGTATCCCAGGTAAGTCCCCCAATACCACCACCCATTTTCCTAAAAATCTTAACTTTATAAAAATTTTGACGGTTTTATGATAGCCCATATGCATGAATTCAATTTTGCCATGGAATATTGAAAATTATGACACTGACTACCCTCCTTTTTTATTTACCAAAATCTCTTTATGATAATTTTAGAAATTTGCCTTTGATCATGCGTTGAATCTCTAAAGATGGAGCACACCTCACTTTGGAAATTTTTTCAAAAGTTTTAAAAAAGTCAAATTGGGGAATAGCCAATCATGGCATTCCCCATCACCTCTCCCACTTTCAGTTCTCATGCTAGCTCATTAACTGACACTCTCCTCTCAAGTGTGAACCCAAGATCTTGCAGCTGTAGAAAATGCTGACCCAAGAGCTACAAACCCAGGAACAGCGCTGTAACCTGCAATACTACTTTTCTATATAAAGGTCAGTGACCTTACTTGTGAGGGTACTGGCCTATTTTATTCTCTAGATTTTAATAGTTTTTACTAAAAACATTTCCCCTCCAACCACTTTAATTTTTGTTATATTAAAATATTTTTCATAATGAGCGTTCATCCATGCCATTTTGATGCAGCTGCAAAGATGGCACTCCCCTCATTGACTAAAAGGTTATAGGGCCATACTAACAGAAGTTGCTTGGGATCTCTGGTGGTAGATTGAAACCTGCCAGTTTGGAACTGGAGCAAACTTGGGCTCCCACTGCGCCTTAAAATATCAGTCCACATAATTTTTGGGTCCTGTGATCAAGGAACCTCATTATCATTATCTAAATTTAAGGATGAAAAAGGATTTGACTTTGAAAAATGGGGCTGGGAGTATCTGGTCATTGAGTAAGCTGGCCAGTAAAATTTGGTCTATATATAATTTTTAGGTTCTAAGGTTGGGAGGAAAATAATAAGCTTAGCTTCAGGCAAGATACCAGTCATACCTATATATGGGACCTGGGGAGGGTGCATCAGTGTTAGAGAATGGGCCCAGTGACTATTACTCCCTGGTTGATCTCAATAGATGAAATTGATTAGGGGATGATTAGGATTCTGTTGGCGTTGCACACCAATGCCCTGCACTGGATGGCAAATTTCAGAAGGTCCAGGGAGTTCCTGGCCTATCAAATTGCTGCATATGAAAGTTTACTGGGGATTTAACCTCTTTTCCCTTTATAAAAGATTTCTCTCATTCCTTAAGTGGTGAAGTATTATTCTTATAAACGCCAACCTCCAAAAAGCTTATATATATGGGACATAAAAGGCTGGTACAAATTAATTTTAGAATGATTTTGTAGGGAAGAGGAATATTATCTCAAAACTAAAAAAGTTTTCACTGGGCTAGCAGGTGGGTTGAAGTGGGGAGTCCTGGGGGATTCCCATGACAGAAATTACTGGACATTTTTCAAGGGGCCAGTTGGAAGCTGAATGAGAATATGATGTGGACATTTCTATACAAGACTAAAATGGGTGATTTGGGTCAGAGTTTACAGGAGCACAATTAGTGATTGCAAGGTATGAATTGTGGAATGGGTGGTGGATCATTGCATAGGACAGAGGCCAGAAAGGTGGGGTGCTCTATTTGGACCATAAATTGAAGGACAAGGTCAGAAGCACATTTGGCCAATATAGCTACCAGCTTCTGATAGAGCACTATGATAGGAAAAAGGACTGGGAGGCCAACAAAGTTGATAATGAGCGTCACATTAGCTGGAGGATTTATTCAAGTGGCGGAAATAAGACCTTTTATTAAACAAGTGAACTCAAGCTGCTGTGGCCGCATCAGCTTCACAGGAAAACCATAGGACAAACTTGTCCTATAAGGGTGGAATTTAATAAACCCAAATGGCGTTATGGCAGCCTGTGCGAGTTCAATGATAGCTGCATCTATGTAAGGAGGAGAACACCATACTCAATCTGTAGGTTATAGTTTATATTGATATGGGGAGAGCAATCGGGTTTTAAAATGTATGTTGGGTCTTTTGAGGTGCTGGGCAAGGTCTAGAGGTAAAATAAATTTCCCTTTTATTTATGGAAGGATTGAGAAGCCAACCAAAGCTTACTTTGGAGAATGTCAAAAATATATCTGTAGGCAATGTACATCCTCTTCAAATGAAAGTGGTAGTTATTTCTTCAATTGAAATTACTAGGGCAATAAAGACAATAGGTGGTGCTGCTGCAGTACTATCATGGTCTTGTTTTGGGGTCTGGATTATCTAAAAGTGGAAATTTTTATTTTTGCTATAGTAAGTCTTTTTAAAAAAGTGAAAATTAGTAAACCCTAATTTCAGAAAAGTTTGACTATTTTAAGTAAGTCTTATACATGGAAGCTTTTAATTTTTAATTAGCTCTTTCTATCTTAAGATGAGTATATCAATATGCTGGTGAACATACTATAGTTACCACAAGAACTAATTTTATCTAGCTTCAACCAAAATAAAAACTTTAACTGTGAGGTTTAGAGTTGAAGCTGAGATGACGAAGCTTCTTTGCCTAAGATTCAAATGTATTGTTGCAATTTTGATATTGACCAATTATATAAGGTATCAACCAAAGATTGTTATATATCCTTTTTTTACTTTACCATTTAACATAAAGATCTATTGACCAGCATCTGTCGCCGCACTGGCCTCAACTTGGACCATTTATATAAATATGGATCAAAATTTGGGCGCTACACCAGTGACAACCCATCATAGGAATTACTTTAATAAATTAGAAAAGGAATACCAACATTCTTAGTTGTATATATATGATTCAAAAATAATTGCTTGTGATACTCCAAAAATTAGTCAGTTTAGCTATCTGAGGATATTCTGGCCATAACTTGTGTTGTAATTTTTTGATAATTATCAGTTTATAGTTTTATTTAGTTATATATTTGACTAATAATTAGATAATGGGTTAATTCATTCTTGTAATTGGTTTGGCGCAAAGCCTATATTTTTTATAAATGGTTGGTTACTTACTGACCTATTATTGATCAAATCCCTAAATCCCTGCTGACGCATTTTTAATTTCCTTACCTTATAAACTTCCAGCACCATGGCTTTGATTGTATAATTGCCTCCTACTTTAATTCAACATTAATATTCTATTTTGCCCCGCTTCAACATAAAAATATCAGTAATAGGGTCCTTTATAATTACTATGGTCAGGTGCCAGTAATTAATGTACACCCGCATATTTTGATTAATTTGGCATAAGGCACTTATGTTAAAAATGCCTTGATCCCTATTCACTTGCCTTCCTGAACTAATTTTAAGATTATGCTAATATTTTACCAACCTTAAGGCTGCTTAATAACCACGAAATTCACCACAGAGAACTCCAGTAAAAAAGCATAACTGAGTGAGATTGCCATCTGCAAGGGTATCTCTTTTCCCAAGTAGATAGTGATATTCTACTAAGTTGAATATAATAAAGTCTTTGAACAGCTAGCAGTACCAGATACTATGTTGCCATTTGTTTGATTAATGAACAATATTATCGTTAATAAGGTTTTTATTGTTGCAATTTTTATCCAGATTGCTGTCTTCAAACAGTATCTGGTGTTGTTTGTTGTGTGAACCTAAATAACTGGAAGCTGACGCCTAAGCGTCAGTTTCAACATTGGTGCTCACTACAGGGGCACAATTGCTACCCTGTTTAATCCTATTTTAGAAGTATAAGTAAGAGAATTTCTCCTGCTACCCCAGCACAAATTATGGATCTTGATATTCTCCCTATAAAAGGTGGAAGCCTTGTCCTGGGAGAAGATTGACATACTGTTTTGTGGGACTTGACTTTTGAGGTATTCAAAATTTCTAACAAGTCCTGAATAAAGCATAATCCCATGTGTTGGGACTCATGAGATTCAAATGGGTCTGAGCAGGATTTGAACTCCAGCCACTTTGGAGGAAGCAGAGAATCTTAACCACTATACCATAAAGGATATAATAAAATCCTAAATGGGCAAAAGGAAACTATACTTCCAGAAGGACCCACCGATCTTTCTAACAGAGGCACTGAGTCAGCTAATGAAGATCTTGCCATTTGGAGGTCCCCAGAATCAACCGCCCTAGCTAAAGAGAGTCAGATTTAAAGGAAACCTATATTACCTGCCACATCTGTAAAGAGATCACCTTACCACACTTATTCCAAATTATCACATAAAATTCCTCTTAGGTGAACCAGAATATCTCAGCAGCCTATAAATATCTCTGAATTTTGACTAATAATACCCTCAGATTTCCTAATATTTTTCACCAGTAATTATTTTGCTGGTTCTTATACAGAAGACCTTGCCTGTTCAAAGCAAACAGAGTAGCCTCAATGAAAATTTTTTGTTAAGAGATTGCCTTAGGGGACTTAGTCCCTAAGAGTCTCCACTAGAACTGCATTTGACTGATAATCAAACAGCCTTCAAAGGCCTTAACCTTCAGAGTCTACAACAAAGTCCTAAAAACTGAGCTCCCTTCCAGTATCTTACAAGGCTCCTGGTGAAGACTTACCTTCCACATGAATAACTCCAGAAAAAACAGCCCTTCTAATATAGAGGAGAATATGAGTTTGACCCAATGTGTCTCCATCAATAATCAAGATGTAACGCTACCTCAACTGTGAGAACCTGAGTTCTGCATGACCATGACTTTAGCTGTCTCAGTGCTTTTTAAATCCACCTATCAAATTCAGGCTCCATATGTCATCCAAAAAAGTTGAGAGCCTCTAGGCAAAGTTGTAACCCCTTGTGGGAGAATTAGCCACAGCATCTCTACTGGACTATTAAAATGCACCAATTGAATTTCTTAGCAGAGCTTTTGAAAAGTGCTATAGGAGTGACCCATACAAATTGTACCCCCAACGATTTGTGCATCTTGTCATACACTAACGCATGCAGTTGCTTGCACTATACCACATGGAGATGCAGCGACAGTTAGTCTCAACCCACCAGATTCACTCCCAGCTCCTTGAATTATACAACGCCGTCTCTAATTTTGGTTTAGATATTTGGGAGGCTAAATTGAGCAACTATCAGGAGATCAATGACATCCAACGCCACCTTGAGCAAATTGACACTGGATTTGTACAATACTTGCAGAATGAATTCGCCCAGTGGACGAACCAATTAACCACTGGCATGGACCATAAGTGGAACGTGTTTTATCCACCCTCCTTGAGCAAATTTACAAAATTCACCAAGTGACTTGTTCTTGACTCATCAATTTGTTCAGCCATATCCAGCAGCTGAGGGAATGACTCTTAATGATGTTACTTCAGAAGCTATGGTGCAACGTGAGGCCCTCAGCGAAACAAGACCCAGTGGGAGAAAAGGAGAGTAAGGGCCCCCCAGTTCTGGAAATCACAGAGGTCCTCCGGGAGCCTCCTCACCTGCTGGATCCTATTTTAATGATGACCATGAAGCCCAAATCAGCTCTCAAACAACAACAGTTACTGGTAGCCTGAGGAGCTGAGATGACTACTGAGAGGGAACATCTGTTTGCTTATTTGATCTCCCCCTCCTTGCACAACCACTATGAGAAGATTACTGGTACCTACGCCAATCTGGTCACCTCCCAGACCAAGAAAACCGCCATATCAAGCGGATGATACCCAACTTCAAACAATTGAAGCTAAACTGGATGCTTTCACTGTACAATTTACCCAACAGTCTGAAGAGATCAAGAGTCTAAGCCAACTTTTGTATTCTTAGGCCCCCTCAAGCACATCAATGAATCCTATGCTACCATTAAGGACAACATGGATGAGATCTGCTGTCAGATTGATAGGGCTATCCCGCATACTAATTTATAGTCACCACAGAGTTCACTAATTTGGAACGCCCACTCTCTACTGCTGTTCATATTCTCTAAACAGATGGATATTTCAAAAGTAACTTTAAGGAGAGTACCTCTTTGGGGCTGAGACATTCATTCATACCTATTTGTATGAGGGCGCAATGGAGCTGGCTACCATTCTACAAAAATGCCTGCATATACAAACCTTTTTGGAAAGGGTGGTTAGCCGAGCGGGTAAAACTGCTTCCACCCCTAGTGCAGGTTTTGAGTTCGAAACCTGTACTGGCTAGAAAACGTTCTCGGTGTGGTATATTTGTCCCAAGGTCAACCCACCTCGAATTATTTTTAATTTTTACAAACCTTTTTGGATGGCAAAGCATGAGAAATTATGATGCCTTATGACAGGATTCTTACACAAATTAGATATTTAGATGATTTGATGATGGGATTCAAACCCAAATTGGAGATTCAGATGAGTTGGATGACGGGATATAAACCCAAACTGTACAAAAAGCTTAAACTTAATCAAGATAATCTCCGAGTAATTTTAAGCTCTAAAATTGCGGTTTTAAACCTGATCTTGCACCGAATAAATTCAAATTAGGAGATGAGAAATAGATCTTGGCTTAGTATGCATGAAGATGGACCGGGTAACCTCACAATCTCCCTTTTTTCTGTTCCTAAGCAAAATAAAGATTACTCTATTTTTTCCTATTTTAAGTTAAATTGGTATATATTTATTAGGAATTGCCTTTCAAGATGAAGTATCTGGAATAAGTCTTCTTAACCAAGAAAACAGTAAAGTTATAATTTCTCATCCTTGAGCTTTGAGTCCCCTGGCCTAAAATAATTAAGTGACACATGGTATCACACTCGTGGTCCCAACAAACTGGTGCTCACTGCTAGGTATACCCCAAGTACCTGGTGAAAATATGTAATAAAAATGAACAACCATGATTTAGCGTCAGATCTCTTTTTTAGTCCAAGAACGCTTTAAACTCTTAAAATTTACCCGCTATGATGTACAGGATGGACCAATGAATTCTGTCCCTTGAGCAACACCAACTCAAACTTTGAGATGTGACTACTGAGCTCAAATGCAAAATCTGGCAGTTAACCCCTCACGTTGCCACCAATTGGCCCTTTGTGCCACCCATGATTAGGTAGACTCAATAATTGAGGATATTAACACCTTACAAAATAAAGTGAACGCCTTCACCCTTATGAAACATCCAGCAGTATCAATTCCTCATTAAATGAAAATGTCCTCATGATGTCAGTCCACATTGTTTGGTCATTAACCCCCCAGTGGCATATTCAAAGTCATTATTCAAAGAGAAGTATTTCCAAGGCGAGGGGAGCATCTTTGCTTCCTTATTTTATTATGAAAGTGCTGGAGAAAGCCACTGGCACCCAACGTCTCAAATACCTAACTGTCTTATTCATGTAGCTCAAGGCATTATAGTACCTAACCTAATGCATTGCTGGACTTGGGATGACGCCAAGACTGCCTTGCTCCAGGAATTTTGGAGCGACTTAACTTTGTCCAACCAAAAGCAATATTTTATGGATATAAGCCTTTATTTGGGGAGAAACTGCCACTATGTTTGCTCACTGATTTTACCTTAAAGCTCAAACGTTGGTCACAGGAAAACATCTTACCGCAGATGACGCTATCACTTCTTTGCTTTCTACATTTTAAATATGCCTAACTTTCTACTTTATCTTAAAGCAGAAGGTATAAATGGACTTCATACCTCCATATTAAAGAAGCTATTTTGGAGACTCAAGCTGACCTACTCAAACCTACTGGGCCCACTCGTTTTAATAATAATAACAAGCCTTAGCCCCAAGTGCTAGAAGTTACACCCCCCAAATCGCTACACCTGAGTTATACTGCACCCATTGCAAGAGAACCAACCACACTGTAAACTTTTGCTGTATCCTTCAATATAATTCAGCAAAAGATCAGTCAGTATAGGGCAAGAGGCTCCCCTATGCTGATGGAAATCAAGTGCCTCAAGACCCTTGTCCTAGCTCTAGCTATATTCCCAGCACTTCAGGATGTTTTGTGTTGGCTTCGCCTGCAGGAGTTGACGTATCTCTTTCTCTTCAAAGAAATAAAAATCTTCAGATTTTTTACTTTTATGTTGGGCAGTTACCCATAAAAATTTTGGCGGTTAACTATTTTATGGAAAGCCAAGCACTGTCAGTTGAAACTTTTGAAAAGCATTGAACAGCCCTGAGCTTGGCCATTGCAGAATACTCCGCTTCATTTGCTACAAATCCCTAATGACAGTTTACTTGCTGTTAATTTCTCAGTTTTGATCTTTGGTGGTTCAAGTTGAGGTAGTCGTACATAAGGTTAAAGCCCTGGCAATAATTGACACTGGATCCCCGGTTAATGTTATTTCTTCTTGACTTATCCAAAAGGTAAAAATGACTCCTGACTTGATTCACAAAGGTAATTATGGGACAGCTGGTAATTGGATGACAAAGGAAAGCAGGGCGTATTCCAACTTACCACTCTAACTCAGAAAGCTTCTAATTACTGCCCCCGCTATCATATTAGAAAAAATAATTCCTGAGTTGCTTATTGGAGTCCAATTGATGCAGGAGTTCAACTGCATCATCAACCATAAAGAAAAGTACCTTTCACTACTAGAGTATCGACCCCATTAATATTTGAACTCCCAGTCAAGATTAAAGGATCTCTTAAAAAGAATGAACCTGCCTCCTCGAATATCCATCCTCCATTTGCAAAGTTAAATACCAGGGCTTAGGGGGGAAAACTAAGTTACCCCCTGAGGCTGTGGAAGCCAAAGATGGGATCCCTCTGTATGCCCCTCATCTTATCACAATACCCTCTGGCTCACAAGTTATTGTGGATACAGGGAACCAGATTCTCACCCCTCCTAATCAAATTTTGGAGTTAAGTGGACACCCAAACCCTTCCATAAAGGAAGCATTGACCTTCCTGAGGGGTTTGGATCCCGCTTATAGGAAAACTATCTCTATCTTATTAGGGAATTTAACAAATAATACTCTCCAAGCCCCTTGGCATGTCCCTATCACTTATGTGAAACTATGTCCCATTGAAAATATTGCCAATGTGAGTTGTTTTAGCTCGTTACAGGATTTAGGATTTGATCCCTTACCCACTATAGCTCTGGTCAAAAGCAGGATTAGAGATAATCTTACCTCTAATAAACGCCATAACGTCAAAGACCTCCTTGAGATGTCTGTCAATATTTTTTGGGACCTAGTGACTATAGGAAAATATCCAGGGTAAATCACCAAATGGAGACTGTGGCTTACCCTCCATTCAAATCCTTGCCATATCGAAAATTCAAAGTGGAGGAAGTTCAAGTGGCCTTAGAGTTACAGCAACTGTTGAAGCCAGTTTATTAGTGCCTTCTAAAAGCCCATGGGCTTCCACACTCTTATTGATTTAGAAGAAGGATGGTGGCCATTGTGCTGTCATGGATTATTGCCACCTCAATTCTATCGCACAAAAAGACAACTATCCATTACTGCATATAGATGATTCCTTACGCTTGATGGGTACCACTATTTTTTAGCTATAAATCTTGCCAGCGGGTACTGTCAAGTCAACTTTTCACTGGAAGATCATGAAAAATGTTCTCTAACCTCATGTAAAGTACTATTCAAGCCCACTCAAATGCCTCAGGGGTTATGTAACGCCCCTGCTACCTTCTAACGCGCCATGGACGGATTCATATATGATTTAATCCTGCTCCTGTGTGCTAGATTATCTTGACAATATTACCATTTTTTGAGAGCCTTTACTGAACATCAAGACCACCATAGGCAAGTCTTTCAGTGGTTATGGCAATTATCATTAAAACTAAAGCCAACCAAATGCTCTTTCTTTTAGATTGAAATAGATTTTTTGGGTTTTAAGGTAAGTAAATCCAGACTATTTCTGATAAATGAAATGATCCTGGACATTTCCAGAATTTCCCCCTAAATCCCTATGAGACGTAAAAGATTTCTTAGGAATGGTGGCATATTATTGCCAGTTCATTCCCAACTTTGCAGACACCTCCTAGCCTCTAGTATAACTACTGAAGAAAGGGATACCCTTTCAGTGGAAAAAAGAGAAACAGCAGGCCTTTGATCTGCTATGCATCTCTCTCCCACTCTCCAGTACTTATACATCCCAACTTTGATAAATTCTTTCTCCTCTTTACCAATGCTAGTGATATAACCATTGACGCCATAATGTAAGTCTTGGGGAACATCCTTTGGCTCTCAATTGCTCCATCTTCCCATTCCCAAATAAGAAGATACCAAAGAGGATGGAGGTACCCCTCATCACTCAGGGCGACCTCACTCACGTAGTAGACGAGCGATGGGTAACAGCTCATCCGCTTTAAATCCCACCCCCAATACCCACACTTACCTCAGCAGAACTGTTGTGGGGAATTAGCAAAATCTGCGCCGAGTTTATCAAATTGAAATTGGTCAGATTTAATTTGGTTGGCAATCTGGAGGATGCACAAAATTAGAATGGCTATAGAAGCATGAAGGATGAGATATCAGCTGGATCATCCAACGGTCCCAATTCAATTTCCAGACCAGTTGAACAAATATCGGGTGCTTTCAACATAAGTTCAAAGCCTCAAATAGCAATTTGGGTGCTGCACCTGATATGCCACTCTTGACCAAACGAATGGTTAAATGACCAGGCATGGGCGGGTTGGCTGTCCTGAACCTGTTCCCAACCAAATGGACCCATCCCTATAAGGGATGGCCTTGAGGGATTCCCATCACCTGTTGGGCCAAATGCCATCATGCTAATCGTCAGAAACGTAGTCAAGCCCTGGTTCAGACACTTGAGGTCAAACCAACAGAGACTCAGCCCACCGCCAAATTTTGCGATGTCAGTTCTCAAAGAATAAGCCCCCCATTCCCAAACAATGCGCCAGTCAGGCAAATTTGTTGGGCCCTGACCCCACCCTGTCACTACCCAATCAACCACTATTTAATCAGTTGCATGGCACTGAGAAAATTGTTGGTTGATTTCCTTACTTTCCTTTCCCAATAAAATTTTACCAAAAGAAATTTTTATTTGTTTATTTTCCCCCTTTGCCGCATCCCTGATGGCATTTCTCTGATGGTCCATCACCCCACATTTTGGGTGGGCATTACCAATTCTTTTGGTCACTATGACTCCCTCTGTTGATAATTGGGTCCAGTGAGTACTCCTTACCTTGCTGCTATGTCACCACTTTATTGTATCACACTTTCTTGGCTCCATATCAAGTCACATGGTCAGCAATGCCCCTGGCATTCTGGCTTGCCTTTTGGGTGCTCAAGCATCCCGACTGGCAGGCTGGTCTAAACTTCTTCTGCCATTTCCATGACATAATTGACCAACCATTAATTCCAGACATTTCCGCCTTGATTTTCAAATTTGCAGCCGCAGTGGTTACCCTCTCAAATATGGACGACTCTGTTCAAAACCAGACAGAAGAAACAATTTCTCCCGCACTTGTGCTCCCAATTTTCGCCTGAGCTAAAAACCCTGACCCCATATTTGACATACCCGCTATCTCCTCAGTCATTCTCAAGTTGGCCAAATCTCCAAATAACAGAATTCCGCTTATTTCCTTGTCCCTATGAGAATCAGTGTCAGTCCTCATCATGTATCCTTCGAAGCTCTGGTGGATACCAGAGTGGCGGGGAACTTCATGAGTGTTGAGTTGGCACAACAATTAAAATTAGAAATGGATGTGGGCGCCTCAGTAGTGGTGGCCTCATCTACTTACCATCTTTATATGTTGTTCGCCGGCTGTTACACTTCTCAATCCACCAATATAACTTCTGCAATCGTTTTTTGGCCATGCCAAACCTGGTATTCCCAGTGATCTTGGGTGTGGGATGGTGGCGTCGACAACATGTGAAGATTCATTTAGAGTCTAATACATTGTTGTTTACCAATGATGATTTAGAGGGAGAGTTTCCTTTGATCAAAACCCTCAAAAAAATACAAGGAACCAGCTCTATCACTACCTTAGTTACCTTCGCGGGCATCCCAGCTGATTTACCTAAAAGCTTAATGCAATATTGGGAAATTTTTCAATATGGAAAAAGTGGACCGTCTGCTAAACAAACCAGGTACGATTGTGGGTTTCAAACAACCGTGGAATTGGTGAACATCAATTGTTCATTGTATCCTCATACAGCGGAGGAAGAGGTTGCACTCAATAACTGGTTGGATGATATGTTAAAAAAGGCTGGTTGTTCAAAGAAACCTCTCCCATCGCCTCCCCTATTGTATTTGCAAGAAAATTGGATGGATCACTCTGTCCCTGTGTAGATTACGGTCACCTGAACAAAATATCAGTTACAGATCCCTACCCATTGTCCTTAGAACAGACAATCAGTCAGGCGATTGCTAAATCTCGTGTTTTTTCAAAATTGGATCTGGTGAACGCTTTCAATCAAATTTGGGTGATGGAAGGCCAGGAATGGTTGACCACAATCCAGATGAGGTGATGCATTTTTCAATTTCGCGTAATGCCCTTTGGGTTGAAAAATGCTCCTGCTACGTTCCAATGAATGATTGACAACACGTTAGGGGATCTCTGGTTCTCTTGTGCTATTGCATATATCGATTATATCCTTGTCCATTCCCCAACCCCCAAACAACACGCTATCAACATGGAAGCAGTGGTGTCCACCCTGCATAAAGCAGGGTTGTTCCTCAAAGCTTCCAAGTGCGAATTTTTTATAAGGAAGAGGTTACCTTTCTTGGAAACCTAGTTCTCAAAGAAAGTGTTGCTATCCCTCCCAACAAATTAGATGCAATCAGAGAATGGCCAACTCCAACTACACATAAGCAACTTAGGAGTTTCTTGGGAACTATCATTTTTTTGAAAAAATTTTCCCCGCACTTTCTCAGTTGGCCGCTCCACTCCATCCCCTCACTGGGAAAAATGTACCGTTTTGTTGGACCCCTGAATGTCAGCAGGCTTTTGAATCAATCAAAGAGGTGTTCATGTCTCCCCCCATTTTGAAACACGCTGATCCCACCAAACCATATATTATTGCATGTGATGCTTCGTTAGTAGCAGTGGGCGCAGTGCTGCTTCAGGACCATGACGGTCTTGAACATCTGGTCACTTACTTTTTCCAAAAATTCACTACTACAGAGCAGACTTGGGCCATCTACAACAAGAAACTGGCGGCTGTTGCATGTGCTTTAACTCATTGGTGATACCTGTTAAAGGGTGCCCATCACGAGTTAACGGTTCACACAAATCATCAGGCTCTCTTGTATTTCTGCAAACCTCAAAAATTGGCGCACCGGAAGGCCTGAACCTATCAGGACCTGTGTAGTTTCAACTTCAAATATGAATTTGTCAAAGGTGCACTCAATGTCCTCCCCGACTTCTTAAGTTGTAGCCCTGCTCACTGCCCCTTGGAATCTGAGGAAGTGGATCTCATTACTGTGATCCCTGCCACTCAGATCCTGTCAATTGTTCCTTCCATTGTTTCCTCCGCCGCGTTGTCTCCTGATGAACCATTATTGGCCCAAGTGTTAGCTTCTCAAATGGCTTGTCCTGAGGGCGTGGAGTTGGTCGAACAGTTGACGAACTCAAGTCCTAAACACTCCCTATATTCTTTAGAAGAGGGTCTCATTTACTTCCATTCTCATGTGTGGGTTCCCCCCTTTGCCCAAAAGTATTCCGCGCACACCATGATCCTCCCACAGTTGGACACCCCAGTAACAAGAGATGCATCATACTGATCAAGCATACCTTCAATTGGGCAGGACTGACCAAAGATGTTCCAGCTTGGATTGCCAATTGTGTTACTTGTGCTAGGGCCAAGTCAGATCGTTCCAGTAAGAATGGCCTCCTACACCCTTTACAGCAGGCATAAGGTCCATGGACCTTGGTATCCATATATTTTATTGTCAATCTCCCCTGTTCTAATGGGTTCACAGCAATAATGGTGGTGGTAGATTGCTTCACTAAATTCTCCCTTTTTATCCCTTCCACTTCTGTGATTACATCAGAAGAAACGTCCATCTTTTTGTACAACATGTGTTTTTGATGTTTGGTCATCCCTAGGAAATTGTTAATGACCGGGGCACTCAGTTTACTGCACACTTTTGGAATGAGCTCCTATCAATCCTGAAGATAACCCCCTGTCGATCCACGGCATATCACCCCCAGTCTGATGGTCAGACTGAGCGGGTTAATCAAGTCCTCAAACAATACCTGCATTGCTATGCCACAGCAGCACAGGATGCCTGGTCCGGTGACTTGACTCTCGCTCAATTTGCATACAATAATGGGATCCACGCCTCCATGGGGTTTTCACCATATAAAGCAACGCTGGGCTATAACCCATTGTTTTCAGTCAGATCATGCTTGCTACCCAAAGTACAAGCTGCCGCGGATCATGCTACCCATATTCGTTCAACTCAAGCCTTGGTACAGGAACACCTCACCAAAGCAATTGATGATTATAAGCGATTCGCGGACTGTAAGTGCCTTCTGGGTCACAATTTTATGGTGAGTTCTTATGTCATGCTTGATACCCAGCATTTGCAAATTCAAACCCCTTCCCACAAGTTTGCCAGTAAGCGTTCAGGCCCTCACTTAGTGGAGGAAGTATTGGGTAATGGGGTGTTCCACCTGAAGCTTCCTGCACATTGGAAGCAGCACCCAGTCCTCCATGTTTTCCAGTTGTCACCCTTCAAAGGTGTAAACCCATGGACCTGGAACCAATCATCATCAATAGTGAGGAAGAGGCTGAGGTAAAAGCTATCTTGGCATCTCACAAATTGTGGCATTCAGTTCATTATCTCGTAGCCTGGAAAGGATACCCAGCTTATGAAAATAGTTGGGTCAAGGTGCACAATTGCGCGAATTGCATGTCTCTGGTCAAAGCTTTCCATGCATCCCACCCCGAGGCTCCCCATCCCCATCAGAAAATCGCGACGATTATGGCTATCAAGCTACCTAAAGCACACAAGAATGTGGCTCTGGTACAATTTCCCGGTGGGGGTGCTGTTCCTTTGGAAAAAGGAAAGGGTAATGTAAGTCTTGGGAAACGTCCTTTGGCTCTCAATTGCTCCATCTTCCCATTCCCAAATAAGAAGATACCAAAGAGGATGGCGGTACCCCTCATCACTCAGGGTGACCTCGCTCACGTAGTAGATGAGCGATGGGTAACATCTCGTCCACTTTGAATCCCACCCCCAATACCCACACTTACCTTGGCAGAACTGTTGCAGGGAATTAACGAAAGCTGCGCTGAGTTTATCAAATTGAAATTGGTCAGATTTAATTTGGTTGGCAACCTGGAGGATGCACAAAATTAGAATGGCTATAGAAGCATGAAGGATGAGATATCAGCTGGATCATCCAACAGTCCCAATTCAATTTCCAGACCAGTTGAACAGATATCGGGTGCTATCAACATAAGTTCAAAGCCACAAATAGCAATTTGGGTGCTGCACCTGATATGCCAACCTTGACCAAACGAATGGTTAAATGACCAGGCATGGGCGGGTTGGCTGTCCTGAACCTGTTCCCAACCAAATGGACCCATCCCTATAAGGGATGGCCTTGGGGGATTCCCATCACCTGTTGGGCCAAATGCCATCATGCTAATCGTCAGAAACGTAGTCAAGCCCTGGTTCAGACACTTGAGGTCAAACCAACAGAGACTCAGCCCACCGCCAAATTTTGCGATGTCAGTTCTCAAAGAATAAGCCCCCCATTCCCAAACAATGCGCCAGTCAGGCCAAATTTTTTGGGCCCCGACCCCACCCTATCACTACCCAATTGACCACTATTTAATCAGTTACATGGCACTGAGAAAATTGTTGGTTGATTTCCTTACTTTCCTTTCCCAATAAAATTTTACCAAAAGAAATTTTTATTTGTTTATTTTCCCCCCTTTGCTGCATCCCTGATGGCATTTCTCTGGTGTTCCATCGCCCCACATTTCAGGTGGGCATTACCAATTCTTTTGGTCACCATGTCTCCCTCTGTTGCCGATTGGGTCCAGCGAATACTCCTTACCTTGCTGCTATGTCACCACTTTATTGTATCACACTTTCTTGGCTCCATATCAAGTCACATGGTCAGCAATGCCCCTGGCATTCTGGCTTGCCTTTTGGGTGCTCAAGCATCCCGACTGGCAGGCTGGTCTAAACTTCTTCTGCCATTTCCATGACACATAATATCCCAACATGAGGAAAACTTAGTGGACCATCCTATCGTTTACTAAAGCAAAACCTTATCCAAATCCAAACGCAACTTTAGCTTATGAAATGTGAATGATTGGTGGTCCTACTGGCTATTAATAAATCCCAACCTTATTTATATATGAACATTTCACCATAATAACTGACCATGTTTCTTTGCAATGGCTACACCAAATGAAGGACCCTGATGGAGATTAGCCATATGGGTGTTAAAACCTCAAAGCTATGACTTTTCTATTATCCACTGACCAGGACCATACATCAATATGTGGATTGTCTATCTCAGCTTCCCATATTAACTTTAACTGAACTGGAAGAGGATCAACTCTACGACCTCCTAACACAATTGCATTTATGGAAGGACAAATCCTCAACCCTTTAAAAATAATTAGCAAAGAAATCAGAAAACTTCAAGCCAAGAACAGCCAATTGTGCAAACTTGTGTCCAAAAAGTGGGTGCCCTTTGTATGACCTTTATCTTCAACCAATGGTATACTGGAGGGACATTAATAAGGCAGCCTTGGGGAATTTGTAAGACTTACTAGTGGCTTAAAACTCAATGTTATTGGGAAGAAATTCTTGTTTTAATCCAGGATGTATTAGAGCCCTGCCTGGTATGCAAAAGTCAGGATGGACATAGACCCTGATCTCAACGTCCAGTAGTTCCCCCCTTTGAACCATTCCATACCATTAGTATTGATGTTGTAGGACCTCTCCCTCGAGACTCTAATGGTCATTGGTTCCTCCTTCTAACTGTGGACCATTTGACTAGGTGGATTGAAGCAGTATCTCTAACCTCAGTTCCAGCAAAGACTACCGCCATGTTTTTGTATAATTAAATTATCAAACAATATAGATGCACTAACATCATTCTTTCCAATAATAAGAAATTTTTTAATCATAGCTGGTGAATGATTTAGCTGAACTGATGGGGACCACACAGTTATTCTCCACCCCCTACCATCCTGCAACCAATGGAATGGTAGAGTGGGAAAATGGTACCCTTACTTCAACCTTCTGGAAAATGACTATGACTGACCCCCTTCATTGGCCCCAATATTTTCCTAGTGCAATTCTGGAATATAGGATCAGCTATCATCAATAACCAAGATGTTGCCTTTCCAAGCGTTGTATGGCAAAAATCCACATCTACCTTCTAAAGTACAAGTCATGCTTGACAAGCCTCCCCAAAGCCCCCAAAGTCACTATGCAAAGTAAACCAAAGAAATTATCCAACTTCAAGCCCTGGCTTCCAAAAATCTATCTGCTACAACTAGTAGAGAAACTAATCAATTTAATGATAAGCATGACCCCCTGCACACCTTCAAACTGTGTGACCTAGTCCTTTTCTACCACCACCATCCTGGAGGTCATGATAAAAAATTGGGTACCAACTAATTGGGGCCTTACAAAGGCATTTATAAGTGGTGCAACTAATACTTAATTGTAGAGGTCGTTCATGGTACACTAGTAAACTGCATCCATAGTCGCTTTCTCCATCCATTTTCCCCCTTACGCCAAGATCTAGAGGGGGCGTTGTCAGGATTCCTACCTGAATTAGAGATTTGGATAATTTTGGACGATGAGATTCAAATTTGAATTGGAGATCATATTAGTTGGACAATGGGATTCGAACCCAAACTGTCCATAAAAACTGAAACCATAATCAAGGATAATCCCTGACTAATTTCAAGCTCTAACATCGGGGTTTAAACCCAATCTATGTGGCGAATGAATCCCAACTATGAGATGAGAAATATATCTTAGCTTAGTATGCATGAAGATGGTTTGGGTAACCTCATGGATCTCCCTTATATTTCGTTTCTAAGCAAATAAAGGTTACTCTCTTTTTGCCTATTTTAATTTAAATTGGTGTATATATATAAGGAATTGCCTTTTCAGGTGAGATATCTGGAATAATTTTTTTCTCGACCAAGAGAAGAAAAAAGGTATAATCCAACACACTTGACCTTCAATTCCCCTGGCCTAAGTAAATTAAGGGATACGTGATATCAACCCATGGTCCTGACACTTTATTTCAAGACATACACCACATGGGCAGCCATTAAGGAAGCCCTTTATTAAAGAATTTTGGTAGTAACTTGACCCTATCTAACTGTAAGCAGGCTATCATATGTATAAATCCAAGATGAAGGGGAGATCTATACTGAGTTTGCAGAGCTCTCCTATTATCAAGCACTTGCGTTAGCTTCTTATGACTGTATTATCTTATATGATGTCATCTCCGTTGTTATCTCCACTTTCTAACACTGTATCAACCCGGTACTCTATTTCCAGAACGCCAAAAAGACGTTTAGATCTATCCTCGACAGTAAAGAGTCAATAATGGAATTTCCTGAACCTGAAGTACACCAAGCTCCAATTAAAGGATCAACCCAATATACATGCCATCAAGCGTTTCAGAGATCAAAACCTGTTGTGACCAATGCTCACATCGCGGAATCTTTGGCCTCCAAGAAAGTTCCTGTTGGAAGAAGCAAGCTGATGAGTTGTGAAAAGCAGATTAATTTTTGACCGCATGGCACCCTCTGCTGATAATATAAAGCCTTGACCTCAACCTTATGTCACTCTGTGCGCTGAGTGTTATGCTCTGGAGAAACCTGATAAATTGGACGTTCCAGATTCTATGATATTTAATAAAGACTTAACTTCCTCTTGCTCTGACTTTTCCAGACCGCTTCTTCAGGAAACTCCATTTACTCAATTCCCAATCTTTTAATTGAAGTTAATTGAGTAGAGGCCATTGTCCACAAGGTGAAGATCTTGGCCATCATTGACTCTGGCTCCCTCATCAATGTTATTTCCTCTCAGCTGGTCAAGCGAATAAAGATTGCACTGACCAGACCCACTCCTTAGACTACAGAACAGTGAGACCTCATTGTACCTGCTTCCTGTGAGCCTACTACTCCTTGCCTCAATTTGGCTCTCTGATTGGTACAGCTCCCACCATTGTTTTGGAAAACGACGGTTTTGACTTGCTATTGAAACCCAGTTCCTAGTTGAATTCAATATAATAAGCTACAAGTATTAGTACTTCTATATCTTAGGGTACCGCATTCCTCTTGTTTTAGAAGATTTATCCAAGGAGAAAGGGAAGAGATAAACCTCAGATGTTGCTTACTGAAGCACCCAGACAGTATTGAATGGCTAGAGTATCGGGTAATGGGACCAAAAACTAAGCTGCCGCCTCCTAGCGCAGAGGCTACTGAAGGAATGCCTGTGTATGCGCCTGTCTGAGTAGTCATACATCCTAAATTGGAGATCCTAATGGAGACTAATCTCCAAGTTACTATACTGCCAGACCACTATTAGAAATTCATGGAGAGAGTAATCCGGCTATCCAAGAACCCCTTGCCTTTCCTGGAGTGCTAAATCCTGCTTATGGGGGCCCATTGACTGTCTTGATGCTAACTTAGCTGGTTGGCCAATGCAGATAACTCAGAACAGAACTGTTGCATATGTGCAATTATTGCCCATTGACCCGATTGAGTAGGTTTAAAGATGTGGAGACTTGCGAGACTTGGGAAAGGATGTGTATGTTACATAGCTTGAGTCAAGGTGGAAATCAGCAACACTCTCACTTTCGAGTAACAACAGGCCAACGCCTTAATTGAAGAATATGCCAATATATTTTCCACTGGACCTGAGGATTTTGGGATGATGAAGGAGGTGCAACGTCAAGTGCTGACTGGCAATGCCCCTCCAATTTGCGCCTGCTCTATTGAAAGTATTAAGTCAAGGAAATTCAGGTTACAAAAGAATTAAAACAACTATTGGATAAAAGGTTGCTAAAGCCATCCAAATGTCCTTAGGCCTCGCCGTTGTTGCTTGTGCAGAAGAAGGATGGATGGCATTGTGTTGTAATATACTACCGCCATCTGAATGCCATTACTCAGGAAGATAGCTACCCGCTACCTAGAATTAACAACTCTTTACGCCTCCTTTATGGATCCCAAATCTTCTCCTCAATGGGTCTTGCCAGCTGGTACTGGCAAATTGTGCTTTCACAAAATGACTGAGAGAAATTCACGATTATAGTGAGTAAAAGCTTATTAAAACCCACTCGCATGCCTCAAGGGTTGTGCAACGCCCTAGCCACTTTCCAGAGGGTTTTGGACTACCTGTTGGAAGACCTGAAGACATTGTGCGTGCTGGTCTACCCGGATGATGTAACTATATTTTTGCGCACATTTGACCAGCACATGGCCCACTTAAAGGGAAGTATTCAGATGGCTAAGCTCTGCTGCGTTGAAGTTAAAGCCCACCAAATGTCATTTCTCTCTGACCATGATGGAATTTTTGGTCATAAGGTTACTTGAAAAGGAATTTCGCCGTTGCCTGACAAGGTAACTGCTATTGAGAAGATGACTTGAACCAGCAGTTTGTGTGACATTCAAGTCTTTCTTGGCATGGCCAGGTACTACTGAAAACTTATACCACACTTTTCCAAGCTCGCTGAACCACTAATCTAGCTCCCTCATAAAGAAGTTACTTTCTGATGGGAGTATTCCCAGCAGCAGTATTTCAATGTATTAAGAAAAGCCCTAACTACACCTTTATTCTGGTACATCCTAAGTTAAATAAACCCTTCATTCTATTTATGATGCTAGCAATGTGGCTGTGAGGACCATTTGGCTCAACTGGAAGTAAGACAAGTTGATAACCCCATAGATTACTTTAGTAAGATGTTAACTTGATCAGAATGCAATTGCATTGTAACCAAACATGAGTGTCTAGCCATGTTATTGCCATATAACATTTCCATCCTTTTCTGAATGTGAATCATTTCACCGTAGTGATGGACCATGCCTCACTATGGTGGTTACAGCAGATGAAAGACCCAGACGGACAATTTCCAAATGGACCTTTAGCTCTAGAACTACGACTTTACAATAGTCCACCTCATGGGGATGATACACCAAAACAATGATGGGTTGTCCTAATTTCCTATAATAGCCTTTTATGCTTCCAAAAAGGACCGGATATATGAGCTTTGTGAAACTGGAAGTGCAGCTGTGAGCTGTTAACGACGCAACAGACTTAAAGCAGATGGCTGCTCATACTTGAGTTGAAAATATATTGTTAAATAAGCAAGTTAGGACCTCTTGACTACCATATGTTAAACCCTCTGCTTGGACAATATATTCTCTGGAGAATCATGTTGCCACGGGGCACGGCTCAGTGAAGAAAACTTATCAATGGCTGAGAGACTGCTGCTACTGGGAAGGAAAATTGAAAAAGTCCAGGATGTTGTTGACTCATGTTTCTCTTGTGCCAATCAGAGGCCGCCCAATACTCTATAACAGCATCATTCCATGGGCCACATGGCCCCATTTGCCATGGTTAGCATCGACGTTATTGTACCCCTGCCTATGGCGATGTACAGTCACTGTATTATCATTCTCACAGTTGATCACTTTACAAAATGGGTCAATGCTATCTCAATTGCCTCCCCAACTTCCAAAGTAACTGCATCCTTCTTGAAAAACAGGTATTCAGTCTCCACGGCAATCCCCAAGGTGCTGCTATCTGACAATTGCACCAATTTACTTCTAGTGTGTTTGCCAATCTTAACTCTCTAGTGGGAACTTATCATTCTTTCATGCACCTTATCATCCAGCTACCAACAGAGTTTTAGAGCAAGCAAACGGTTCTTTAGTTGACATCCTTCATAATATGGATTCGTCCAATCCTTCAAATGGAATATATGCTTATTAGCGGCATTATTAACATATTGTGTTAGCTATCATTAAATCATATAAATATCATCTTACTGAGCCTTTTTAAGGCCAAGGCCAATTTTGCCTCTAGTGTGCAGCCTAGACTCGAAACTTCCACACTAAAACTACTGACTTAGCCCTGCAAAGATTGGCTGACAAACTATTTAAGGTCACAAGTGTTGGCCGCTGGATACATGGGAACTATATGACAAAGAGAGCTATTAACGAAACTCCTGGCTGTTAATCCTTCCTGATTTACAATCTGGAGACCTCGCCCTTTTAATCATCACTGGCTGGGGGATGAATATATAAACTTGATACTCTGTGGTCTGGTCCTTACCAGGTAATCTACTGTCAGGGTCCTGAATAATCAATTGCTTCTGTGAAGTCGAATGCCACTATAAATTAAAACATTCTAGATTCCTCCTAATTTATGTCCCTCCTCAGCAAGATCCTGAAGGGGCATTGTTGAAAATCATGAGAATCAGACGTACATGAGCATTTTGAACATCTCCTAAATTACAACTTTGTCATAGAAGCTACACCGATTAACTGAGCATTAAGAGTGACTCAAATGATGAAATCTCAAAAAGGTGAAAGAAAACTCATATTCTGGAAGGATCCAATGATTCTACTAACAAAGGAACCAAATCAGCTGGTGAAGGTCTTGACACTTGGATGTCCCCAGAATAAACTATTGCAAAAGAGAGTCAGATTCAAAGAAAGCCTAGGCCACCTGCCACATAATCAAAGATGTCTCTTTTCCCTACTCGTTACTGGTTATTGCACCAAGCTTCCCTAGGCGATCCCAGATATTTCAGCGGCCAATAAATTTCTCTGAGTTTTAACTAATAAAAATACCTTCATATTTCCTAGTACTTTTCACTTGTGATTATTTTGCTTGTTCTTATACAGAAGACCTCACCTGTTCAAAGCGAACAGAGTATCCTCAATGACGAATTTACGTTGAGAGATTGCTCAGGGAACTCAGTCCCTAGGAGATTCCACTGGAACCACGTTCACCTAATATTTGAACAGCCTATGAAAGCCCTGACCATCAGAGAGGACGCCAAAATCCTAGAATGACAAAAATCAGGTCCACATCAGTGACCTATTTTAGCAAGACTCTGAGTAAGGATGAATGGAACTATATCATTACTGAGTGGGAATAAATGCCTGTCTTGTTAGTGAGAAAAATAATTTGAACATTATCTCTATAGCACACACTTTACCATCGTCATTGATCATTCCTTGCTCTATTGGCTCCAGGTGATTATGGACCTGGATGGCCGTTTAGCCAGATGGGCCTTAAGATTGCAGAGCTATGGTTTCAAATTTGTTCATCATGTGGATGCGATTCACCAGAATGATGATGGCCTCTCTAGGATGTCGGTGCTGGCTGCTTTGATCCCCAAGGAAGACCAACTGTACAATCTGATTGGCCGACCTGAACGCTGGGAGTTGAAAAACTCCTGAGGTCCAAGATGAGCTCCAAAAGATGACCTGATTACACAGATCAAGTATGAGCTGCTATATCTAAGAGGGTCAATAAGAAATGGCTTTCTTATATCCGCCCTTATTCCCTAACTGACGTTATCTTAGAGGGACATACTACTATGGAACATGGGGCAGTTAAGAAGACTCACGAATGGTTGAAGACACGATGTTACTGGGTTGAATGGTGAAAACCATCCAAGAGGCCTTGGAGGCCTGTATGACTCACTGATCTAAAAATTGGGCCAATCATCAATACCAACACTCAATCATTGCCTGAAGAGGCCCTTCAATGCCATTGTCATATATGTGATAGGCCCTCTCCCCACTGGGTTTCACGGCCTTAAATATATCCTCCTAGCCATGTACCATCTAACCAAATGGGTCAAAGCTATATTAATCCCTTCTGCCGCTGCAAAAGCCATAGCTCTCTTCATTATTAGATCCATTTTCCCCATCATGGATCCCACAAACTTTACTCTCAGACAATGGATTAAATTTCACCTTGCAGGTAGTCCAAGAACTTACTTTGCTTTTTGGTACTAAAGTTTCGCCACCTCTTACAACACATCACTAAAGGGGTGGTGAAACGCGCTAACAGAACCCTTATCTCTATCTTTTAGAAGATTATCGCCTCTGAACCTGATCATTGTGATCATTAGTTACACAGCGCCTTGCTCGCCTATAGAATAAGATACTGTCAAGTCAATAAGATACCCCCTTAGAAGCTCTATATGGTTGTGCTACCAGCTCCCAAGTAGCATAGCCTTTTCTTGATACCTCCACTCCTGAGAACTCTGATATAACCATGAGGGCCTTAGCTGATAAAATTGTCCATCCTCAAGCCCTAGCCATGCAAGGCATCGTAACCACCACAGGAATGGAATCATCCCAATCTAATGTCAACCAACCTATTACCCTTTTTTAATTAGGTGACCTTGTTCACTTTTATCACCATAGATCTGGAGGTCAACACAATAAGCTTGACGTTCTTTGATATAAACCTTATAATGTTATTCATAAAGTGAACTCTGAGTACTCTATTGCTGACGTCAATCAGGGGATAGTGGGGAATTGAGTGCATGGCCTGTTTCTCTGGCCTTATACTCTTTCTAAAAGGATCTTGAGGGGGGCATTGTCAAGAATCGAGATGATGAGAAAGCCGAAATTCCTGCTCATTTATTGAGCCTTAAAAGTCAACTATCATATCAGCAAAAAAGAATCTTACCCTGAAGGCGCCAAAACTAGAGTAATCAGGAAGCATCACGCGCATGAGAATTGATAATACAACTTCAATAATTCTGTCCACACTTCCCAATCACAAGAGGCGCCGCCTCCACCTCTGCTGTCATTAGGACGATGCAGTACAATGAGGGCGCTGACCAGGCGGTCAATCTAGAAGGCAGTAAGATATCCTGACCTTATGGGGCCATGAAGGTCCTTAAGGCAATATGTCCCCACATGCCCTATAAATAATGGCGATTTCTAACAAAAGAAACTAGTCTATATTAGCTCCATCTTTTTAATTTTTGACCTCTACTCTATTTTTAGTTTTGAGCCCATTTTTGGACTTAAGCAACAGTCAAGAGAAATGTTGTGCTGAGAGTCTCCACAGGCCTCAAGGACCTTCCAGTCCCACAGTGCCTACACCTGGTGATACTAACAGCCCCTGGAAACAAGATTGCTTAAAGTTCTTGCTGCCCTATTAGATCAAATATGCAATGTGGCCCAAGGCTACAAGCTTCGAGTAAATGGAGTGCCTCTCAACACCAGAGACCTGCTTGAGGACTTGTCAGATGAAATAGATAGCTTCAACTTTTAGCCAAGATCTCTGATCGCACCATCACTAAACTTGAAAAAACCTGTTGTGGATTCAAAACTCATTTGGGCAACTTTGAGAGTCAGAAGCCACCAACGTGCGAGATTCAAGCGCTAAAGGAGGAGGTTGCCCATAAAGCCTTCATCACCTCTATAAACCGAAATATATATTACATACAAGGGGAACTGAAAGGATTACAACAATGGTTTGATCAACAAGACCCTCGTGACTATGGTGTGGCAAAGATCACCAAGCCTGATCTGGTTTTAGCGTCATTACTCTTTCTACCCCTCTTGTGAGAAACTTTAAGCCCAATTTCATGGAAGTTCACTCCATGTCAGTATAATATTGCCTCATTCCTACACGCTTATGAGAGCTCAATTGAGGAGGCCTATGACCAGCAGAAGATGAAGCACACTTATTCCTGTATTATTAGCACTGCTTAGGAATTATGAATCACCATCTAAAGAAATGCCATATCTGGGAATAAGTCCATACTGCTCTCATCCAGGAATTCAGAAGCAACTAAACCTTGGCCAATCAGAATCAGGCACTATGGGTATTTAGCGAACAAAGGAGAAAGTCTATTGGAGTTTTCCAGCTGATTATATGGCCAAGAGAAACCTTTGGTAGCCACTTTTTGCATTACCTTGGACGATGCCATAACTGCGGTCATCTCCATGTTAGTATATTATCATGATGTCCGAATGCACATGATTAGTCAGAAGAATAGCTTTACTTGCATCCAGGAATCAAAGAGGCATTTAAGAATTCCTTACGTCTATCTTGCATCCCAAGTCTATCACATTTTCCTCTTTCAGTCGCCCTTGGGTCAATGTTGTTGAGAACTAGAAGCTTCTCCAAATTTGATGCTCTTACTGCAATGGATTCCGTCATAGCAATAAGACTTGTTGGAATAGACTTTCTGAGGAGGTGGGAAAAGGGTCATCAAGATGAAGGACGAGGCATCTCTTTTTGACATCCCTGTACTGCCTCAAGAATGTTTAGTGACCTTTTATGAGTCTATCACTGCCATACCAGAAGAAGATGATTCGGTACTTGTCAATAATAAAGAAACTGATACTGCTTGCTCTCCTTTTGATAAACCTCCTATGTTTCTCGTTCTAGCCCGCAGTTCAGGAGCTTATTCACATGTGTCACCATTATATTTCACAAAATCACGCCTATCCCATTGCGGACAGGGGTTCCCCCATGAATGTCATTTCATCTAAATTATTGAGGCGCATCAAAAACTGCTCCAGAATTACAACATTACATGTGATATGACACAGCTGTGCCTTAACGAACTTAGTCCATTTGGCCTATTCCTCCCTACCCATTCACCATGGGAAGCTTTCTGTGAATACCCCCACAGTTGCATTAGACAACCTGAATGATCACATTCTCTTAGGGACTCAGTTTATATGAGATTATGCCATCATGCATTATGATGGGGATCCTTATCCCTGCTGGGACACCAGGTCCCACTGGTTTTTGAAACATCCTGTGACGCCAAGATGAAAAGCAAAGCTCAAGCTTGCCTTTTGGAGAACTAATGCTGGATTGACTGACTCACATATTATGCAAGGAGTTCTTTCAAATGAATACTCCCTCCTGCGGTAAATGGCCACAAAAACATGCCATTCTATTTGCCTATGATCAAAATTCTACCCAAATTTCAGGTTCTAGTTGACACCCTGGCTCATATCAGTATTACCTCCAGACAACTTCGTGGAATTCAGGGCCTGGTTACCCCATCCATTAAGGAGGTCCTGACCTGTCCCAGAATTTTAGATTCTACCTAAGCTAGATCCATATTGATGTTGTTGGCTAACCTAACTTACAAACATAGGTTAGTTTGGCCTAGTACTCTAGCCGCTTATGTTCGCCTCCTTCCTGTAGAGGCCATTGATGACATACATTACTCTGGATGATTTATGGATTTTGGGTTAGAAACGCCCCCATCTGTAGCCCTGGTTGATACCTCTATTGGGAAGGAGCTCACTAGTAAGCAACAAAGCAGGTTAACAAATTATAGTAGGAATACTTAAACCTCTTCTCAATCTATATCTAAAATTTTGGTAAAATGAATGGTGTTTTGCATCACGCAGAGACTGAGGATGCTCCACCATTTGATCCCGTCCCTTAAAAGAAATAAGTTTTAAAAGTCTCAGGTGGCTGTCAGGCTCAAGCAACTACTTAAATCCGGGCTAATGATGACTTTGTGTAGTCCTTAGGCCTCCTCATTATGTTAGTTTGGAAGAAGGATGGCAACGATTGTGTGGTGATGGAACATTAATGGCTTATACGTATTACTAAGAAGGGTATCTACCCTTTGCCCAGGATTGACGAAACCCTCCACCTGCTTGCCAGGTCATAATACTTCTCTGATATGGATCTCGATATCATATATTGGCAAGTAGAGCTCGCCTCCAAAGATTGATCCAAATTTGCTTCATGGCCAATGAGGGTCTATTCGAGCCAACAAGATGCCTCAAGGACAATGCAACGCGCTCATTACTTTTCAATGGCCATGGAATAATACTAGGGGACTTGAAACTTTCCTGTGTCATCGTGTACCTTGATATTATCATTTTCTTCTCACAAACCATCAACGGTCATATGTAACACCTCATAAAATTCTTTAATTGGTCAAAAATTTCCTTTATAAAGCTTAAGCTGTCAAATTGCTATTTTTCTATTCCGAACTGGAGTTCCTCAGACACATGGCCTTAAAAGAGGGTATCCAGCACATCCTAGAAAAGTTGACGCCATTATAAAGAAGTTGCTCTCAGAGCCTTAGGGTACACGGGTATTCCTGGGTATGGTGGGCTATTACCATCAGTTTCCTCAGTTTGCTGAATTAGCCGAGCCCCTAGTCTACCTCTTACAGAAGAATGTGCCTTTTGAATGGCGGTCTGAACAAGAACAGGCTTTGAATGCATTTAGGACTACTCTTTGTACTTAAATTATCTTAGTTCACCTGCGCTTTAATTGACCCTACATATTATTAAATGACGCTAGTGATGTCGCCATCAGGGCCATCCTAGCATAGCATGATGAAGATCAGGTTGATCACCATGTGGCTTACTTCAGTAAGCCCCCTGAGAAAGGTTGAACGGAATTAGAGGGTTACCGAGTGTGATTGCCTGGCTTTTTTGGCAATCAAGCACTTTTGGCCCTACCTATATGACACTCATTCACCTTTATCACTGACCTTTATCACTCATATGGCTATAACAGATGAAGGACCTGGACGGTTGGTAGGTAAGATGGGCCTTAATGTTACATAATTATGATCTTACTATTTTCCATTGTGCAGAAGTGATTTATCAGAACGCAGAAGGTCTCTCAAGGATGCCAGTACTTGCTTCCCTTACCCCCAAAGAAGAATGACTGTACAGATCTAATTTAGATGGCCTAGAGATGTGAGTTGGAGAATCCTAAGATCCAAGCCAAGCTCTGAAAATGGCCCAAGAAACTCAAATTTAAGAGGGAATTCTGTATAAGAAAATCAATAGGAGATGTCTCAGTTAAACCCGCCTTCATACCAAACAATGTCATTAAGAAGGGTATATGACCGTGGAACATGGGTCAGTGAAAAAGACCAATTAATGGCTGTAGAAGTGATGCTACTGGGACTAAATGATTGAGACCATCCAGGAAGTTCTAGAGGCTTGTACGGCTTTTTGGTCTAAATTAATGAAAGTCCTCATTATCAGCATTTAGTCATGGCTCCATCAGGCCCTTTCAATGTCATTAGCATCGATGTAGTGGGCCCTCTGCCCACCAAATTACATGTACATACATACATCCTATTGGCAGTGGACCATTTAATTAAATGGGTAAAAGCACTTTCCGTTCCCACTGCCACTCAAAAGCCATGGCCCAGTTCCTTATTCAATTCTTTTCACCCATCATTAATACCCAAAAACTTTACTTTTGAACAATGAGCTAAATTATACCCCAGCAGGTAGTAAAAGAACTAATTTTGTTTTTTAAAACTAACCAGAGTTTTACCAACAATTACAACTGTTGGTATTTTTGCTACTTTACTTAGCTTTATCAATTACAATTAATTTGCTTAAACACTAAAGGATCCATACTGCTAAAGGATATTGAAGCTATCAAATACTTATATGATAACTATTGAATGGGGAAATATTACAGCAAATATTATTATCTGGCAGAATGGTGAGTGTTTCATTGGGGTGATCCTCAACAATAAGCAAGAGATTAGGGGTTCAATTTAGTTATCAGTAACTTAATTGACTTGTAGGAGACAATCAGGTTTAATTGCCAATTGACTAAGGGGTTTATAAGTTGATGGTATGTAATGCCGCCTGTCATATAGCAACTTTTTGAGTTAAGCTTTCCTGGATAGCAATCTGCTATTTATGGGAAAGTGTTACATTACCTAAGCAGGTTGTTGCCATATAAGGATAGATTCAATGGGAGCTGAGCGAAGATGTTGGGACATGTTCTCATTTTACCTCAGAAGAGGTCGCAGTCAAGTAGAGAAGAGAACCCAAGTAAATTTGATTAGGAAGATCATTGTTTTGCACAACCCTGGTGGTCAATTCATCAGCGACGGCCGCTGTTCCCAATTGGGGTGCCAACCAAATTGTCGTTCATTAAATAAAATAAAATCCCCTTGACTTTTTCTATAATAAAACAGATACAATAAGATATAATTGAATATAAAATCATCTAAAGTCTATAATTTGGACTCTTGCTCTTGGGATTAAAAAAAGAAGGACAAGAAGATCCTTTATCTATATTATTGTTGATCTTTGTGGACTTGGCATGATGAGAAGGAAGAAGAACCTCTTAAACTTACCTAGGTTAAGTTATACCAGACGGAATAGGGAAGAAACCCCTATCATTTTAGAAGAAACTAATATTAGGACAAGCACCAGGTTAGCGTTGGACCTAATCATTATTCTGGCTATCAGCTCAACTAAAATAGTAGTCTTCAAGAAACTATTGTCCTTATATCATATTATCAAATTGAATAACGCACATACAAGAAAACTGTGCAAGTTGAACAAGGGAGGAAAAGAAAGTATTATTCATAATGAGTAATTCATCCCAAAATTATCATTTGTAACTGAATCAAGAGTTCAAGATCCCAAAAGTTTTAACTGTACCCTTTGACCAATAGGTGGTGGAACTTGTTAAAGAACCCTCATCTTTATCTTGTGGAAGATGGCCACCTCCAACCCTACTCTCTGGAACCATTACTTACCCAGTCCTTGATCCCTTATCAAATAAGCTACCATCAAAACAACATGTCCCTCTTTAAAGCTCTATATGGCGTGTTCCATTGATTATTAAGTAGCGTTCAGCCCCTGAAAATACCTCCATGCCTGAAAAATCTAATATAACCATGATGGCCTTAGATGATGAAACCTTCTGGCTCGAAGGCCTATCCATGCAAGGCATTATCACCACCACAGAAAGGGAGACATCCCTATTTGATGTTGGACGACCCTTCTTACCAATTTTTTTAACTAGGTGACCTCATTATCCTTTATCACCATCAACCCAAAAGTTGACAAAACCAGCACATTTTTATCTGGTTCAGACCCTATAAGGTCATTCATAGAGCGAATTTGGAGTGCTGTAATGCCAACATCAGTCAGGGACAGTGGTGAACTAAGTACATGGCTGTTTCCTTTAGCCCTATACCCCCTCATACAGGATCTTGAGGGCAGTTGTCAAAGTTCAAGATGATGAGTGAGTCGAAATCCCTCCTCCCAGATAGATACTAGAAAAATTGACTCTTGAGCCAGCATCAATGAAAATTGTCCCTGAAGGAACCAATAATAGTTTCAATCAGGAAGTATCACGCATATGAGAATTAATGGAGATTCCCTCAGAAATTTCACCCCATTTTTTGAACCCTGAGAGGGCGACCCTCACCATTGCATCATGAGGATGACAAGAACAATGAGGGCAATGACCAGGCGGTCAATCTGGAAGGGTATGAAAGATCCTGAACATGCAAGTCCACAAAGGTCCCCAATGCACCATTTCCCCACAAATCATATAAGTTTTGACGCTTTTCCCTCAATAAAGTAGTCATTTTCGCCCCAACTTTTTGTTTTTGAACTCTCGTTTAGTTTACAGCTTTGAGCCCATTTTAAAACTTTGGCTACAATCAAGAGAACTGTTACACCAAGAGTCCTATTTGAGGCTTTTGCTAGAGGCTGTAACAGCTGAGCGGACTCCAAGACAGCCATTCTTCCTTGTATGAGGGACATATGTGCTGACCATAAAGCATCCTGAGAGTCGTTTGGGGTGGTTTTTTTCGACCAGTTGAAGGCATTTCTCAAGAGAGTTTAAAAGATGGATGAGTTTCCAAGAGTTAGATGAACCAGACTGACAGATTCTTCAGAAGGTCTTTCGCCTGGGTGATCTAAAGGACGCTACCATAGGACTCCTGGAGGCTGTAGTGATGCAAGCTTGTAACTTGATGTGGGTGAATGTTCCATGCATCACACTCAACTCTTATGGGGTCAATAATTTTCTAAACTCTGACGCTGTGTCAAAGTGTTGATTGTAAGCAACGGGGTTTCCTCAGATGGGAAGAGGGTAGTGGCTCTCATCAAAAAAAACGTTTTGTGATGGAAAAGATGACCATCAGGAGAATGGTTTTGTGCTCATACCAAGCAGGTAAATTTCTCTTATAAGGCTTCTCTATCCTATACCAGAAAAGGAGATGTGATTATAAGAACTTAGTCTAATGTAATTAACAAGATCATTCTTCACGTCACAACACAGTTAAGCAGGAGGGCCTGGGTAAGGGCCCACAAGCATGAGAGTGAGTAGTGGTTAAAACCTTAGTATATTAACTTGATGAACAGCTGTTGATATATCCATGAAAGATGGTAATGACGATACTAATTATTAGGAGCATTGTCTTTATGCTGGAGAGGGCTTTCAGAGAGGCACAGCCTTGTCAAAGTCTGAGTATGGTCCATTTTCTGTTCAAAATCCAGTTTAAGTCCCAAAATCTTAATAAAGATTCCAAAGTCCTAAAATTTAATTCAATTTTTAAAGTTTATATTATATATATATATATGAAAACGAAATTGCCCTAATCACCTTCTTTGGTTTGTATCTATGCTATACAATGTGAGATATAGCGAAACTTGTTCCTGCAGAGTCCATGGGTGACAGGATATCCACGTGCTTGCCTTGGGAATCTTGGCCTCCAAATTTCTCATCTGGGCTCATTCTAGACCATCCGTTTAATACCTCAGACGTTTTTCAAACTCTTCCAAATTTATTTTTTTTGCTTTGAGGATAAATTAAAACTCAGCGTTTTTGTTTCGTCCTTATTGAAAACTTTTATTTTAATCTTAGTTAAATATTTCTTGGCATCTTCTGATTCTCTAGGCCACCATTTTGTTCTATTTTCAATATTTCCTCTCTTTTATAATTTGGGTTGGTATAACAATAATTTGTTTAGCTGAAATTTTTCATGGTTCTCAACATTTTACTGTAGTGGCAAATTCATGTTAGCAGCTTCAATTTGTTGTGCCACCAATTGTCTTGGCCATCAACATTCTTACGCCCAGCGGATTTTGGGTTGGCAGCCTCTGATTCGCTGTGCTGCCATTTCTCTTTGCCATCAACTTTCACACGCTCAGTGGGTTTTGAGTTGGCATTCTTTGATTGGCCCAATCTCCACTTCTACTAGGCCTTGCCACCTCCACTTTTAAGTTTATTAATTTGTCAGTATCTGAGTCATCAGGATGCCATTTTTAAAGATTGTTGCATTTTTAACCTATACTTTTATTATTAGTAATAACAATACTACTATTCTCAATCTCCACCATAGAAAAGAACAGGGCTAAGTGGCAGTCAGGCAGCGCCTGGACTGTCAAATGGGGGATATTTGCCCCCAAAACTGATGGCAAAGCAGATGTGATCTTGGCTCATGGTGTTAAATTTTTGTTTTTTTTTCTATGGTATCATCAAAAGTTCCCCTTTAGTGAGCACCAGATGTTGCAATTCTGGACTGCAACTGGGCAATATAGGCACAGGTATGCTCACACCTCAATCTGGTAAAACTGTGTAAATACATAGTACCTACAGCTAAATGTTAAGTTGACAAGATATAAACCTTAATAAATATAAATTCCTCAAATCTGCTGTAGTCTCAGTAGGTACTGCCAGCTTAAAGATTCGTAGTCAAAGTTGTTCTTCAGTATGCGTGTTGCCACATATATTTCTCTTCATGTTGGGCCAATCCTTTTTTATCTCAACCTCAAGTTATTCAAGTACTCATCAGCCAGTTAACATTCTAGAGTTTCCTCCTTATGGCCTTCTAATATTCGTGGATTAATCTATCTAAAACATAACGGTGCTTTGTCAAGGTTAGTCACATCTTGGAGTAGTCTGTTCAGTCTTAGTAGCAATACACAGGTATCAGACAGCTGATGATGCTCAAGACAGTTAAAAACTAATTAACTATAAAAATCTTTGACAAAGGGAATGGAACTGGTTTGAGAGACTGAGTAAATGTGGATAAGGTTTTATCCACAGAAATCTAGGATCATATAAATTTTAAACAAAGCTTAACTTTGATAATAATTGCTGTGACACCTCTGATGGCAGATCGATTTAGATTGATCTTATAAAGGATGTGATTTTAGGGAAAGGGTAAAGGTGAGGTTGATAGGGTATTAGTGGTGATAGGCCTGGTGGCGATATCCTATGGTTGGTCAAACCCAAATCTCAACAACTCCCATGACTAACTATGAACCTCCTTTTAAAATGGGCTTAGAGGTAGAGCTAGAAGGGGTATAAAGAATGATGATACCCAGCTCAGCGCTACAGTTGGGCTCAAAAAACTGTTTCTGCATACTCATGAGGGCTCTTAGCTCAAATTTTCTTATAAGTTTTTCTACATCGCCCTAAAGTACATTCTAACATAATGTGAGGGTCGCAAAACTGCCTTCTTTACATATTAACTTTGAAAGATAAACTTGGCTTTACATTTACTGAATCAGTTCCCTAGGTTAATAAAATCTTGTTCTAGACAATCTGTGATGCTATCAGCAAGTTCATGTATTCATGAACGTTTTTAATCCTTGTCTAACGTTTCTAAGTAACGTTGGATATTGATCAGCGCACATAAGATAATCTCTAACTTTTTGAGTGATTTGCACCAATAGCATATGCAAAGCTTTGATCTTTGCTAAAATTACTCTCTATTGTTAATCAGATCTTTCAGCGCATGGGATAGTAGACTCAGGGGCACCAGGTAGCTCTTCCGCTCTATCAGAGCTGTAAGGACCTCTAGGCCCATTGGAACCTCAGGGCACAGTATTATTATCAGTTCCAGTGGCCTTGTGGCCCTTCAGGCACGCGAGAGCCCTCAGGCCCTGATCTTATGTCTAGGAAAAGGTTCTGAGTTATTGTTGGCGCCCTTTAAAAAACGCCACTATCTGGTTTAGGCATTGTACCATAATCAATTTTAAAGCCTGGATTTACATGCAGATGTTTGAGGAGGTTGATGCACATATTCGCATACTACATAAATTACACCATGTAACTGGTGAGTAAGTTATTATCTAATAGCAAAATTCCAAATTTCAGTAGGTCTTTCTGATTTTGGATATTGTAAAAAAGTGTCAACTAACCTAAATTGCCTCAAGTTTTTCTCAGATGAATGCAGAATCAGCTTCATAAATTATCAACAAAAGATTGTATCTAAGGTTCTTCATAAATCCTAATAGGCGTAGCACCTCCTCATGGTGAAGTCCCACTATTTTGAGGAGGTGATGAAGGCGGGATGCACAAACAAACAATGGTAGAGGTTCACTTTATTAGTTAGCTCGTTAGCAGTCAATTTGATAAAACAATGATGTTTCTGCATATTGAAAGGTGTTTCTGTAGCTTAATTGCCGCTAAATTGGCTTTTAAAGAAATAAATTATGTTTTTATGTTGTATTGTACCGTTGATGTTGTCCGATTGTAGATAATTTTTGTGATATGAATGTCCAACCTGAAATCAAAAGTGTCCCAGAACTCCAAACTCTCAGTTTTTACAGAGGGTATTTGTATTGAAAGGTGTAAATCTATTAGTGAAAAACCCTATCTTTGATGAAATAGATTCATATATAGAATTATTTTCCATATTTGGGACCAAAGTTTCCATTTGTTACAACTCAGGACCCTCTGTAGTTAGCATCAGTATTAACTTTACTGATAAAGTAGAGCTGGATAGATAATTTTTAGCTTCCCACAGGGGTCCTGTTCAGAAAATATAGCTTTTTTTGAATAACAATTGGTAGTAGAATGGCTTTTGACAGGTGATTGCTATACTTTTACTTCAGTAGGGAATTTATAATGGCAACTATCCTGGCTCCTAAATGCTAACGCTAATGTCAGTAGTATGCAAAGTAACGTAAAAATGTACGCTAGATAAAGCTAAAATAAAATTTGGAACTGACCTTGTTAGCCAAAACACTTCAACATCTAGATGGTGAAAGGGAGACTTATATTGGAGAAAGCATCTATTTCATGCTCAATAATAAATTTACTTTTTACCCATTATGAGGGTTGAGCATCAGCCATCATCCTATGTCAAGTAGTGGATTGTTTGGATTTAATTGTCACGGTGCTTTGCACTAGGTGTAACGCACTAGATCCTTCCAGTGAGCCACTAATGAATTGGGAAGCAGGTCTAAGTTAATGACCAAAGGGCAGACGATGTCCCTGAGACCATTCTTTTAGTGCGTGTGCTACAGGAGCCACGGATAAACACCCCTTGGAGGACAGTTGCAAGTGTGATTACCCCCAGCAACATGCCCTGTCTCCAAGACAAGTTGTATAGGGAGGCAATAGCCTTCCCAATCTCACTATTAAAGTCCAAATCCTGTTCATATAGGTCAAACATGGCCGCTGTTAAACTAAATTTATCAATATAAACCTCGGAAGACAGTAAATAAAAATAAGTAATTCTTAGGAACGGCTCTATTTGATATAATTAAGCAAGATTACTAAAACGGAACTAGAGAACCTCTCATTCTCAAGTACTTTCTTCTATAGCTCTCTGCTGCAAGCAAAGATCAAGCTCATTCATCAAGCTTGACACTATGTCTTTTGGAATATGCCATAAGCAAACCCCAATTGTTTTAGGTCAGATTGAATTCCGTAGTGGCTGAACCAACAAACCCAAGAATCTTTCCAATTCTGATTCAAATCCACCTTTAACCTAGAAACCACCCACTTCAAAACCATTTGGTTCGACCCCAGGCCTGACGAAACATCTACCCGTTGTCCTTCCCCAGTCTTAGTCTCGACCTGGGGTCTAGCCAAGACTAATGCTCTCTCACCCCCTCTGTCTTCCACATCAGCTTGTCCTTTCTTATCAAATATCAGGGCAATGTGATGTTGAGGATAAACTTCAATTGTCACACTAGGACTCTGGGTATCTGAATGCAGCTTCACCCATGTCAACAATTAGTTTTCAATTGTAAGTATATCTTTTAGCAATTCTTAACTTTTATATCAGTTCTTTTACCATTTGGGGGCATAGATTATTATTGACAAACAATTTTCTTGTGGAGGCTAAATTCTGGATGGGGAGAATTAAATGAGTCATTGTTCCAGTCTTTTAAAAACTTGTAAGTTCTCATATATAACATTGACATGAGCTATAAAGATTTCTTTTATTTCTAAAGTGAACATTGTCAGAGCCAGCTACTAGCAGAGACTCGCCATGTTGAGGTAAGCATTAGTAGAGAAGCACAAGAAGTTCTTAGGCACTCTTTGATCCCACCACAAATTGACTAAAGTCAAGGAAATGATTAAAGGGTAGTTTGGAAGTGCACAAGATTTAAAATTAAAAAAGAAAGAGTTTTTATGAGAATGGGAAAATATGATTCAGTTGTGGAATATGTTAACCAGATTTATATCAATGCCCAACGGCTTAGGACAAAAAGAGCCTTATATCTAATTACCGCATAAACTTTTTAAAATCACTTATATCAAATCTGCAAATACTGATTTATATGACCTTGACCATAAGCCTGAAGAAGCCCTGAAGACCTTTGAGAGCTTAATTGACATTAGAGGCGCCTATAAATCAGATTTTAACATCAGAATCTTCATTAACATCGCCTAACTACATATGCTTTTTTATGGTGCTCAGAGCTGCAATAATAAGCCTAGTAAAAGGCGTACCAGCCAGAATACTTAAACTAAATAAAAAATTATCAAGTTCAGATATAATAACTGAAATCAAGAAGAGCACTTCTACAGAATCTTTTATATGCTAGGGGAACAGAAGAAAGAGTACCCAAAGAGAAGACCGTTGGATCAGTCAATTTGGCCGCACATCACACCAACAGAATCAGTAAACTCAAACCTGGTCTGAGATTTGAGTCAGGACATCATTCTACTGGAGCCTCATGTGAAGTAATTGCACCTACAGATCTAAGACTAGTCAAGCGTATTTTGAGCCTTCAAAACTGTAAAATTTGGCTTATCTAAGCTATCTCAAATTATAGACATTATATCTGATGGTGAGTATTTTGTGAAAACAACGGTCAAGGAACTTAAAAACAAAGACCGTGAGTCATCTAAAGCTGGTAAGCAGTCCCGCTTTCCTGAAGAGGTAGGAGGTTTAGTCAAAAAGTAAGTGCAATCCTTACCACATGCATAGCTATTGGAAAGTTTATTATATATAAAGTCAAAGTTACCATACATAGTCCAAATTCTAGTAGCACTAGTTACTAGTGACACAATCACCTTTAAAGTCTTCCAAGCTGATGAAGAGATTGCAATTTGAACCAGATATTTATTATAAGTTCTAAACTGATAGGCATTCTTCAGATAAAGCACTAGGAGCTATTTACGCAATACCCTTACAATTTAATGCATTGTCTTTTCTTCTCCAGCTGTGGTACTTGAATATGACCACTATGCTTTCCTCATTGTCACGCATTTTACTGCTGAGTAAAGGAATCATTACCTTTATATAAAGTCCAGTTAGTGAATAAAAACCAGTATATGTCACTTGGATCAATATGTGGATTAGAAGGAGCAGAGGAAGTGATAAAGCTTAGTCATAAATTAACAATCCAATAAACCAGTCAGATACTAATTGAAAAAGAAGAAAATACAGCGGCTACCACCATCAATAGAAGTTTAGTCCATTTTGCCCATTTACGCCACTGTGGAGATGGAATGCTACTTAAAGACAAAAGGTTTTTGCTGCTCTTCATAAGTACTGATTTGCAGAACAGATTATATGCAATATCTTTTGTACAAAGGAGTTAGAGAACAGATAACCAAAGTGATGCCTGAAATTTATGATTTGGAATAGGAGAAATTAAAGCCATACTTAGAAACATTATCAAACACACTTTTCTGATCAAGAAGGGTCAAATTATAGAAAAACAAATATGTTTTGCTATGATAATATTGAATAAGTTAAAACCATTACTGGCATTGATGTGATTGTGATGCAAGAGCTAAATACATAAGAAAAACTTGAATTAGCTAACACTGAATTTATATTCAGACATTTCATAACAATGGAACTAAAGGTTTTTGGCCTTTAGAAAAGGTTTTTATAAGATTAACTCTGGGCGTGCCATAACAAATTTCTAAAGCCTTACTGCCAATCCAAGATTTAGAACTTACTCTCAAAAATTGCAACAACTCTAAGGATGCAGTCCTGGTACGCCCCTATAAGAGTCCTAGAGCGTTGCTTTCTACTAATGAGGAAGAATGATGGGACCCACAATATAATTGTGGATTATAGAAGACTCACCAACCTTACTAATCAAGATTTGACCCATTATTAAGCTTTGATATTGCTTTAAAACAACTCAGAAGAGCGTTCTATTCTATTCAATGAACCTGGCTAGCAGATTCTGATATATATGTGTCTACAAAAGTCCAGTAAAAATGTGCGCTGAAATTAGCCAGGGATTTAAAAACCACTTGTATGCCACAGGGCTTTTGCAATGCCTTGGCTACATTCTAAATAGTAATGGATCAGACTATCTGAGAATTAAAGATTTCTATTTTACTCATTTTCCTAAATGACATCATGCTTTTCATCACAACATTTAAAGGTCATCTGGAACACCTAAAGGAAGTTTACATTCACAAAGAGAGAAAAACATTATTTGAGAGAATCAAGCGCTTGTTTTTATAGTTCAGTTAAGATTTCTTGCTCATAAATTAAATCATAGATAAATCAATTTTAAAAAATAAAGGTTAAAGTCAGTATTATGATAAGTCACCTTAAATTCATGATAGATGCCATGCGTTCTTAAGCATGGTAGGCTACTACAGCAATTTTGTGCCAATTCTTTGTACCTCATCAAACCACTTACACACCAGCTTAACAAGGGAATAATGTTTAATTGTAAACAAGAGCAGGAAGATGATTTTATCAACTCAGGAAGAATTAATGGAAGCATTGATTATGATAACTGGACTTTATAAAGACTTTATAGATTTACACTGATGTAAGAAAATGGGTATGATTGCCATTTTAGCTTAGTTGGGTGAATAAGGTGTGAATTACCCTTACAGGGTTCAGAAAACATCTCTCTCCTAAACACCACTTTTGCAAATCAAAAAAACTGAATTAGACCTGAGATAATATACCAACCTTCTGGTAAGCTACTGCATATATAGAGCATTATCCCATGGCCACATACCCAAGCACAAGTAAGACCCTCTGACCATCTGCGCCAAGCACAAAGAAAATGACGGCTAATTTAAGCCCCATATGCCCCCTAATATAAAAGTACGCTAAGATGGATAAAAAACTCTCTGGACAACTTTCCGCCAAATCAACCCAAAGCAAGATTGGCAACAATTCCTGTTTGACTCAAATCAAATAGGCAACAGCTTACACGACCATGAAGCTTTTTAGTAAACTAAATAATTAAGTTAAAATTGTGTAAAAATCAACCAAACCCGCAGGATCAGTTTCTGCCGTATATCCTACAATTGCTGACCCCTTTGGTGAAAGAAAAATAGGTACCCAAACAAATCCAGATAATATGAAAACTACCCATCTCATGCAACCCCAAACAATAATAGTCATGGGATGTAAAGAGGACCTTGAGAAAAGACTACCAGCGCCTGCTATCCCTAGCAAGCCCAGTAGACTTACCAGAGATAGATCTAGGGGGGATGCAGCAATAACAGGAACAGCAGTGTCGGGAATATCCCCAACAGCCCTCAATCTGGTTTCAGGATCAGGGACCCACAGAAGAATTTGTCAAGAAATACCAGCGAAGTTCTAGCTGGATTGGAATCAGAATCCGAATCAAATTAAAAAAAGTCAAGTGCCCAAATTATTTTGGACAACACCCCAAAAAGTTTTTGTTTAAGTTGGGAAAACCCACAAAAATATTTAATTTAATCAGCCAACCAAAATGTCAGGGAACAATACCCAACAAAGAATAGTCAGCGGGGGGCAAATCCTGAATAGAATTGATCTAAAAATTCAAGCAAAACGTCAGGGATATTCACTGACAAATCTCAGTTGGTTAGGGAAAACCTCATATAATATCAATTATAAATGTCCAAGCAAACCATTGGTGAATCCCCAATGAGAATAGAGGAGTGCCCAGAACCAAATCTGAAGGATCAGATGCCCAAGAAAGCTTGTCAAAAAACTAAAGGTTCAACTGAAGGAAGCTGCCACCCCAACCATAGTCAATCTGTTGCTATGAGCTCTAGTAAAAAATACATCTGTCTAAAGAGACATGCTATCTCATTGTGGCATGTCTTTTAACAACATCAAAAATGGGATATATTGCAGTTCTTTTACTCAACAGCGACACAGTGGATATCAAAATATATCACGCCGCCATTGCAGCCATCCAGTATGACCATAAATTCTCCGCAGGGGCTGCTAAGCGCTGGCTCAACACGCAGATATTGCTTGACATGCCAATGTTCTATAAATCGTCAAGGATCAAAACCAAGGATGCATTGAGTGGATGAAACTCCCGCTCAAACACCAGACCATAAAGGTGGCCAATTATGAAGACCTAAAGCTAGCAGATGCTAAAGCATGGATGGCAGCTGGCATCAATTTTTCTAATGTGATGGAGTACAATAAAGATGGAATACCCACTAAATTTGCCCAGGCCGTTGGGAGCTTGGGCCTCAGCCCAATATAACTAGCCAACTATGTAAAAGGATTCTCAAATGTTTCAACTGCCCCTGAATGGGCTTGACATACCATACCAGTTGATAACGCACTGGAATGGAATGGTAAAACCACGTTCTCCCCAGATGGAGCCCTTATGTGGATTGTGGCCAGTTTTAAGGTTAATGAAACCCTACACTAGATTATATACCCATATTCAGCCGGCTACCACATCCAACTTGATGAAGTTTGGTTGGACAAAGGTGAAGGCGTAGAGTGGGGTCCTTCCAGGATTGGTCACCGGAAGAGGACATTAACTGGTCATCCAATTGGTTTACCCCATTAGAGTTGAAGTATTGGTTCTGCATGGGAGCCAACATCAATCATAATTGGTAGTGAACGAACCTGGGGGTGACAAAACCAATCCATGAGACTCTCAGTAGTTGAGCTTTTCCTATTGTAAAATGGAAACTTTAGTGAGATGTCGCCACACTGGCCAAGGCAGCAGACTGGGATGCTGCGGGATTCACTCCAGAGTCAGTCCAACCATGGATGGAGCACGTGATTGCACCACAGGCAGCAGCAGCTATGAAAGGGGTCGTAACCCACAACTTAGGCCATGAATGGCTCAATGTGGGCATTGAAAAAAGCCATCCAGGCTGGAAATAATCCTTCTCGGAACCATCAGTAGCTGCACCATATGCCGCCAATGGCTTCTCCCCCACAGAGGCATTCTAATGGTTCAAAGTGGGGGCACCGGCTACAATGATGTGGAACTTTACTGATGGGGGTGGAATAGCATATTGGTTAGGGACTGGTGTCAACGTAGCTCAATTATTCTGGAAGCTCTCCAGAAGTATCTACACCCAACATGCGGACCAGAAGCCGCCCTCCTCTAGTACCAGCTGGGATTCTTGCTGACCAATACCCTTGAATGGCAAAATATGGAAACTGGCACTCAAATGGCCAGAAACATCAACTGACAAGAGATTAACGTACACCAGGTCAAGGTGTTCCTAAACTGGGGTTTTAGCCTCAACAAATTTCTCAGTTGGGTATTGATAAGGAAGAACCCTTATGAGGTACCTAAACCCAATTAGAAATAAAAGTCATATAGCGCCGCAGCAGCCCAAGCTGACGAAAATATGTGGAATAGTGCGGGGAGCCACATTGAATATATCTGACAACTATTCAGTGGCTTATTCATGAACTTCCAGGCACCTATGTTATAACTGAAAGAAGCCATCCAAATCCACTTGCAGCTGGTGGAGGAGGTGAAGTGTTTTGACCTAATTATGTCAAGATACCAAGAACTTGACAAGGTGCTAACAAGGGAGATTTTTACCACCACTGTGTACCCAAACGCGGGTACATTGACATAGCAATACCAGATGAACTCGATCAGAAAAAGATCCTTGAAATTGGGATTAAATACAAAGGAGTTTATCTTATAATGGAACTGACTCGATATGCAAACCAGACCGCCTGATGGGTAAAAAACCAAAGCTTTACCAACCAATCGTAAGAGAAAATGGGTGCATGAAGCAATCAAGACTGGATTATATACTACAGAAAAGTAAAGGAATTTTGGCATGATGGCAGCAATTATATTACAAAGTGCCTCCACCCTCAAACCATCAAAGTGCTCTACAAACCAGAACCATGGATGAAAACAAACAATATCTCCTTACCATGATTCATCCGCCTGTACAGACTAAGCAGAGTCATATATGTGGAGCAGGAGGATGCAAAGCAGATGTGTTTGTTCTGCTACCAGACCGGCCACACAATGGCCCAAAGTTACCACAAAAAGAAAAACCCCTTGCGAGTAGGACTATGACCCCATCGTCAGGGTCACATAATTTGGTAAAACCTTCTTCAGACCTAATTTAAGGAATGGATACTGCATAGCTGTACAGAGGTTGCGGCTATGAAGCGCCAACAGCAGGAGTTGGACATCGCCCATAGGGAAGCATGTGAGCGAGAGGCTGACAAGTAACCCAAAGCAGATGATGAGCCCTTCATGAATATAACCCCAAAGCCTATAAAATGGACGAGGGAATGGGTACCAACCTGGTTGCGCCCCATCAATCCCAGGAAGAATGGACTATTCATGAAGAGGAACAATGGAAGAAGGTGGGCCCAAAAAATTCCCATAAAGGGAACTCAGTACATGAGGCGAATAATTTGACATCCAAGCCTGACAAGCCAAAAATGAACAAAAAAATAAGCACAGAAATTATCAAAAATAAAGCAAAAAAATACTACCAAACCACCCACCAAACCAACAAATTCGGAAAAGTTGGATGATCAAATCCAAAAGAAATCTCCCATCCCACTGAAAAATCTAACGATGGGGCTGGAAACCAATCGCCAGGTGAGGTGACACCTGCCGCACTCCAAGTAGGTATAAAGGCGACCCTGGAGCTGGTTCTAAAACCATCCCCACTGTCTATTGATATGGAGATGGGGATAGAAACAGAATTTTTGGTGCACAAAATGCCAATAACATTATACCCGTGCTGACTAACTGACCTTGCAAACTGAATACTACCCCACAACCACCCTTGATGACACCAGCTGTCAGTAACCCCACATCTGTTCACAATTCTATACTAAACCCAGACAAAAATACTAAGCCTCATATCTGTGGGTAAGAAAGCCAGAAATGAAGATTGATACCATGAATGCTTGGGGGATGGCAAGCATGCAAACAAGAAGGCGAGAGACACCACTTTAAAACAAATAATATACAGACTTAATTTTAATTTTGGAAACCCAAGCAGGCAGCCAAAAGGAGATGGTTCCAAACTCAGACTGTGATGCAACGAACAGCCAGTGATCATGACAAATAGGTGGTCAAGCCCTCTGGACAGATTATGTGGCGATTGTCACATTAAATAAGACCATAGACCTGATATTTGTGGAGGATACCCATGCTGGAAGGATCCTAATAGGACTGCTACAAGTAGAGAAACTGGCAGAAGCCCTTATGTGGTAGCTGACTATGCCCCACTGAAGCCCCACAAATTCTGACTTTTTTAGAATTTTTACTAGAGGTATAAACCGAGGTGAACACGGTTATAGCAGGAGATTTAAGCCGTTGGACAAATGAAAGTTGGGAGATGTTTCCAGCGAGCAAAAGTCCCAACTGTAAGGCCAATGATATTCTAGAATAACAAGTCAAATTGGGGATGAGCCTCACAATTGATGAGGAGGATGACGACTCTGCCAACATTACAAGGTGGTTATATGAAGTTACTGATCACCACAGACAGGTTCACATCTGAACTACATACTGGTGTCACTAACCTCAAACTGATGATGCTAACAGTGAGGTGAGCATAAATGCTGATAGTGACCATATATTCATCTGAGTAGACATTGATCTGGATGAACCCCTCAAGGAACCAAGAATTGCAGTTGGCACCAGCCATAATAAGAGATGAGGCGTGGTGCTGGACAATTTAAAAACTGGACTTGATAGGCTGGTCGCATATCTGGATTGTCACCCAGAGATAGATCCCCTGGAAAAATGGGTCCAGATAAGAGAAAAAAATAAAAAATGACAGTATGAAGTTCAAAGAAGCAAAAATTTAAAAACAAACTGCTGCCATGAAGCACCTGAAGGATGCACTGGAGAGTTAAAACTTTCCCAGTGGGACAGCAAAAAATGGTAGAGCAAATACTGAATGACTCATAAGTAAAATTAGGCCTTAATGTCCAAAAAGGACTCAGAGCGTCAGGTCAATGCTACCTACGAATACCAGAGCTTAGCAGGGATGATGACCAAGGAGGGCCTGGCTCACCTCAAAGAAATCTGAACCAAGGCCAAGATATGGGAGGTAGAGACTTTGACGGGAGAAGTGACAATGGACCTGGAATCAATTAAATTCAAAATCAAACAACTTTACAGCAAACTATTTTGACAACATGAGATGAGTAAAACAGCAATAGATCCATGATTGACCTGGACATGCCAGCACTCAAGGCCTGCTCACCAGAAGATGTCACTTGCTTGTCCGCTGAAATTTCAATTGATGAAGTCAAAGAAGTGCTAAAGGAATCGCTGAAGAAGAAATCATTAGGCCCAGACAACATGTGCATAGAAGTCTACAACGCCTTCCATGACTGCAATGCACCAGAACTCATTACCCTCTTCAACTACTGCCTTTAAACTGGATGACAAATCCCAGGAGGCCAGGAGACTTAAATTGTACTAAAACAAGAAGGAACAATGACGCCAACTCCAGAACTGGCGCCTGATCACCCTATCCACGCCAACTAAAAGCTGCTCATGCGCATTTTGTTAGTTTGGTAATGACAACAGCACCTCGTTCGCTCCATAAGGCCCAACATGGGTTTATCAAGGGACAAAGCATCTGGGACAGTACTGGTACAGTCCAGAACGTGCTACAGGACATGCAAGAATCTGAGCAGGGCTCTCTAATTTTCCTCATTATGGAGAAAGCTTACAATTAGGTGTCATGGTCTTCCTTAATGCGGTGTTAAAGGCAGTTGGTATTCCCACATCCTTTAGATCATGGATTTCAACGCTGTACTTGGGCCTGACCACAAAGGTGATTGTTGCTGACAGCCTTACAAATGATAGCTTAGTTGGTCAGGGTCTCTGCCAAGGTAATCCCATGTTGCCGATGCTTTTTAATTTTGCAGCGAACGTTCTCTTGGCTGCAGCAGATGCGAAACTCTAGGGCTTAGTCCACCCCAAACAATGGTCGCTGAAAATGCTAGCCTTCATGGATGATACAGTAGTGGGTATCAGTTCTCCGATCAACTTTCAGGACGCTGAGGAGCTCCTGGACCTATACCAGTCAGCATCAAATGTGAAGATTAACTTGGAAAAAACCTCCATAATGAGGATCTGCGTTCCAAACTTTAGTCCACCATCTGACACATCACCAATCCAGCATTCACAGAAGATCCACTTTACCAGTATTAACTCTAATGAAAAAGGTCCAGTGCTACTTGAAACCAAGCAGGAGGTACTATCAAGTCTGTTGGCCTGTATGTCCTGCTGGAAAAATATGAGACTAAGCCTAAAGAAAGTGCTGGCCATTGTTTTATTCATCTTCTCAAAACTATGGTACATCTCCCATATGTTGCCAATGATCCTGTCAGGAATCTGACCCAAAAGGCCAATTTGGATATGTCAGATAATGGGAATCAATCCCAAACTGACTAAAAACTTAAAATTTGGTTGGGGTTCAAACTTGAGCTATTAAAAAAGCTCAATCAGATTGACTGAATTAGTTGGGGTTTGTATCAAATCCCCAATTTCTTTATCTAATAGAACTAGGCTTGTGCGGCTTAGATTTTGGCTTATTAACCTCCCCCAATTCTCTTAAAAAGCTATTTTAAATAGTAAACTGTACGCTTTTTCTCCCCCTTTTCGCAATTTTAAGTAAAAATTATATTCAATTTGGAATTTACCACACCAGACGTAATATCTGGGTTAATAAGACTTCTCAAACAAGAGAAGCAACTAAGGCAAGCATCCCACACCCTCAAATTTCAGGTCACTGGCCCAACAAAAATCAACAAAGGATCCGTGGCATCAACCCAGGATCCTAACAAAATCGGTGCTCCATGCCAGGTTGCACCTCAAGTTTGTGGTGAATATTATAAAAATAAACAACACAAGCAAATAGAGATACTATTGATTCTGTTTCAGAAAACTCCTCAGATTGTGAAGCCGCCTATCTCAGTAATTGGGCAGCCCTATCTGCTTGATACATGGATTGGAACACAGAGTGCTCATCACTGAAAAACATCACCTCGACCTCCAAACTGCTAATATTGCTTTAAAAAACGAAGTATACCAATTAATCTAACCTGTTGCCACAAATTTGGCTCTCAGTGCCGCTCATGAAAGAGTAGACTAAATAGCTGATGATCTTAATGATCTGCAGCTACAAGTAGACGCTCTTCAATCCTAAGTGTATTTCCGAGATACCACCTCTTCATTAGGTGAAAGCGCTGTTCCAGTACCAGTTCATGTTGTTCGTCCTCTAACCCCCCCAAATGGTACATTTAAACCTTAGTTCAAAGAATAATATGTCCATGGGTAGGGAAGTATTTTCTCTCTAATATACTGATATGAAAACTATATGGAGGAAGCGACTGACCATCAATGACTTAAGCATTTGACTAACTGTCTTAGCTGTGTTGCTCAAGGCATTATGGTCCCCTATCTGATGCATTGCCGTACTTGGAATGATGCCAATACTGCTTTGCTTTGGGAACTTGGGTGCGACTTAACCTTAACCAACCAAAAAAAGACCTTTATGGGATCAGCCTTAATTGGGGAAACTATCAGAAAATTCGCCATCATTTTAACCTTGAAGCACAAACTCTGGTTGCAGGGAATCGTCTTACATTAGACGATGCCATCACTGCTGCATTTTCAGCGTTTAAAAATATGCCTAATATCTTACTTTATTTTAACGCAGTAAAGTCTAACTTAACATCCCTACTCCACTTTAAAGAGGTTATAATGGAAATTCCGTCTGAACTACATAAACCCTTTGGGCCACCTCATAATAACACCAAAAAGCCCTGGTCCCAAGTGTTGGCCGTTACACCCCCTGATACGCCTACACCTGAATTATACTGCACTCATTGCAGAAGAAACAACCACACTTTAGCTGACTACTGCAGCCTTCAACATAAGTCAGCAAAAGATCAGTCATTATAGGGCAAGAGGCTCCCTATGCTGACAGAAATTCAGTGCCTTAAGACCCTATCCCTAGCACTCCAGGTTGTTTTGTGTTAGCTGCTCCTGCAGAAGTTGACGTACCCTTTTTCTATCCAAGGAAATAAACACCTCCCACTTTCTTACTTCTATGTTGGTCAGTTACCCCAACAACTTTTGACAATCAACTCTTCTAAGAAAAGTCAAGCGCTGGCAGACACAACGTTTAGATGCATTGAACAGCCCCAAGCTTGGCCACAGCAGAATCCTCCACTTGCTCCATTGCAAATCCTTACTGACTATCTACTAGCTGTTAATTCCCAGTTTGGATCTTCAGTGGTTCAAGTCTAGGGAATTTTACATAAGGTTAAAGTCTTGGCAATAATTGATACTGGCTCACCTGTTGACGTTATTTCCTCCTGACGCATCCAAAAGATAAAAATGGCTCCAGACTTGATCCACAAGGCTAATATGGAATAGCAGGTAGTCAGACTGCTAAGGAGATTGGAGCATATTCTGCCTTACCCCTTCGATTTGGGAAACTCTTAATTACTGCCCCCTCTATTGCATCAGAGAATGATACTTATGAGTTGCTTATTGGGGTCCAATTGATGCGGGAGTTCAACTGCATCATCAACCATAAGGAAAGTACTTATCCCTCTTAGGGTATCAAATTCCATTAATATTCGAACTCCCTGTCAAAAATAAAGGAGTCCATATAAAAACGGACATGCCACATTGAATACCTGTCCTCCATTAGCAAAGTTGAATACAATTTCTGTAGGGGGAAAGACCAAGTTACCCTCAGAGGCTGTGGATGCCAAAGATGAGATCCCTCTATATGCCCCCATCCTATCACAATACCCTCTGGCTCACAAGTTATTGTAAATATGGGGATTCAGATTCTTAACCCTCATGATTACATCTTGGAGCTTAGGGGACACCCAAACACCTCTATCAATGAAGCTCTGACCTGCCCTGGGATTTTGGATCCTGCCTACGGGAAATATATCTCTATATTATTAGGGAACTTAACAAAACATAACCTCCAAGTCCCTTGACATGCCCCTATCACTTATGTAAAACTATGTCCTACTGAGAATATTGCCAATATGAGAAGTTTTGGAGTATTACAAGATTTATGCTTTGATCCCCCACCAACCATAGCTCTGGTTGACAGTCAAATTGGGTATAATCTCACCCCTAATGAACGCAAAACCGTCGAAGACCTACTTGAAGAGTTTGGAAACATTTTCTCTTTAGGACCAAGTCACTAAGGAAAAATGTCTGAGGTAATTCACAAAATTGAGACTGAGGCTCATCCTCCATTCAAATCTCAGCCATACAAAAATCTAAAGTGAAAGAAGCACAAGTGGCTGTAGAGTTACATCGACTGCTGGACTCTGGGTTACTCGTGCCTTCTAGAAGCTTGTGGGCTTCCCCCTTCTATTATTTCAAAAGAAGGACGGTGGCCATCATGTTGTTATGGATTATTGCCATCTTAATTCAAACACCCGAAAAGACAGCTATCCATTGCTGTGTATAGATGGTTCCTTACGCTTGATATTGGGGTCTCACTATTTATCAGCGATGGATCTCGCCAGTGGGTACTGGAAAGTAGATTTGTCCCCAGAAGACCGTGAAAAATGTGCTCTCATTACAAGTGAAGGACTATTTGAGCCCACTAAAATGCCGAAGGGGTTGTGAAAGCTCCTGCTACCTTCCAGCGCGCCATGGATGGACTACTAGGTGAATTAAAACGCTGCTGTGTGTTACTTTATCTTAATGATATTACCATATTCTCAATAACTTTTACTGAGCACCTAGATCACCTTAGGCAAGTATTTCAGCGGTTGCAACAATCATCATTAAAACTAAAGCCATCAAAATGCTCTTTCTTTCAGAGTGAGATGGACTTTTTGGGCCATAAGGTAGGTAAAGCTGGAATTTCCCAATGGATGACAAGGTCCTGGCCATTTCAAAATGCCCCCCTAAATCCCTATGAGATGTACAAGGTTCCTTAGGGATGGTGAGATATTATCAACAGTTCATCCCCCACTTTGCTGACACCTCCGAGCCTCTTGTATATTTTTAGAAGAATGGGATATCCTTCCAGTTGAAAGAAGAGCAACAGCAGGCCTTTGACCTATTATGCGTCTCTCTCTCCCACTCTCCAATACTTATACATCCCAACTTTGATAAACCCTTTCTCCTGTTTACCAATGCTAGTGATATAGCCATCAGAGCCATCCTATCACCGCATGAAAAAACTCGGTAGACCATCCTATTGTCTACTATAGCAAAACTTTAACCAGAGCTGAACGCAACTATAGCGCTACTAAACGTGATAGCTTACTAGTATTATTGGCTATTAAGCATTTCCGACCTTTTATATATGGGAAACATTTCACTATAATTACTGACCATGTTTCCCTTCAATGGCTACAGCAAGTGAAGGACCCTGACGGGAGGTTAGCCCAATGAGCATTAAAACTTCAAACTATGACTTTTCCATCATCCATCAACCAGAGCCCATACACCAAAATGCAGATTGCTTATCCTGGATGCCCATATTAACTATAACTGCTTCTGAGGAGGACCGATTTTATGACCTCCTAATGCAACCACATTTATGGAAAGACAAGTCCCCTACATTGCAAAAAGAATTAGCAAAAAAATCGGCGGGTCTTCAGGTCAAAAATGGAAAACTGTGCAAACTTGTATCCAAAAAGTGGGTGCCCCTTGTATGACCTTTGTCTTGAACCAATGGCATACTGGAGGGACATTGGCAAGTCGGCCATGGAGGAGTTCAGAAAATTTACCAGTAGTATAAGATTCAATGTTACAGGTAAGGAATGATTGTTACATTTCAAGATGTATTGGAGTCCTTCTTGATATGCCAAAGTTAAGCCAGACCTAATCCCCAGTCCCAACACCCAGTGGTTCCACCCTGTGAACCCTTCCATAATATTAGTATTGATGTTGTGGGACCTCTCCCTCGAGCCTCTAATGGTCACCGATTCCTCCTCCTGGCCGTGGATCATTTAACTATGTGGTTTGAAGCTGTGTCGCTACCTTCTGCTTCAGAAAGAGCTACCGCCACTCTTTTGTATAATTAGATTATCACCCAGCATGGGTGCCCTCACATAATACTCTCCAATAATGGGCAAAGTTTCCAATCATCACTGGTGAATGATTTAGCTGAGCTGATGGGATCCACCCAGGTATTTTCCACTCCCTACCATCCTGCCACCAATGTAATAGTAGAGAGGGTGAATGGTACCCTAACGGCCACCCTTCAAAAATGGCCTCTACTGACCCTCTTCACTGGCCAATATATTGCCTAGTGCAATTCTGCCTATTGAATAATATACCACCAAATCATCAAGATGTCGCCCTTCCAGGCTTTGTATGGACGAAATCCCCAGTTGCCCTCCAGAGTGCAGGCCATGTTGGATAAAGCTTCTCCTGATGCCCCTGAAGTTACTATGCAAAGCATTGTCAATGAAATTATCCAACTCCAGGTTCATGCTTTCAAGAACTTATCAGTTACTACTAGTAGATCAACTAACCAATTTAATGATAAGCACAACCTCCTACACACCTTCCAACCAGGTGACCTCGTCCAAATCTACCATCACTGGCCTGGAGGTTGCAATCACAAACTGGGCACTAATTGGTCAGGGCCTTATCAAGTCATATATAGACAGGGCAATGAACCCTCAATTGTAGAGGGTGTTCAGGGCACAGTTGTAAACTGCATCATAGCTGCTTTCTCCTTCCTTTCTCCCCCCTGCGCCAAGATCTAGAGGGGGTATTGTCAGGAATCCAACCCAAATGGCCAATTCTGATATGTCAGATAATGGGAATCGATCCCAAACTGACCAAAAAAATCCAAAATTTGGTTGGGGTTCAAACTTGAGCTATGAAAAAAGCTTAATCAGATTGACTGAATTAATTGGGTTTTGTATCGAATCCCCAATTTCTTTATCTAATAGAATTAGGCTTATGTGGCTTAGATTTTGGCTGATTAACCTCCCCAATTCCCTTAAAAAGCGATTTTGAACATAAACTGTACACTTTTTCTCCCTTTTTTGCAATTTTAAGTGAAAATTGTATTCATTTTGAACTTACCACACCAGACTTAATATCTGGATTATTAAGAATATTAAACCAAGAGAATCAACTAAGGTAAGCATCCAATACTCTTGAACCTTGGGTCACTGGCCCAACAAAATTAACAAAGGATCGTGGCATCAACCCAGGATCCCAACAGAGCCCAAACAAAAAAAAATTAAGACAATGCTTTGCACTTTCCTATGGTTCAAGGTGAAGGCAGCCCAATCACCCTAAAAACCCTTACAAGCCAAAGAGTGAAGGGGGCATGAGCCTACTGGACTTTGAATTATACGCTCAGCGGATCTAAGCAAAATCATTTCTTTAGTTAATGCAAACGCAAATGTGCTGCTTGAACCTCACATGGAACGTGAACTAGGCCAGGGCCCAGGGCCTTCAGGAGCTGGTATCCTCACGCTCACTGCATGTTTGGGTGGCAGACCACCTGCATATGCCCTACTTAAAAGGCAGCCCATACTACTAGTTAATGTGCAATTGGGAAGTTCACCTAGGTGGCTGGTCATTTGAAGCATCAGATTGAGATGCCAAACCATATCCACAGGGTTGTCAAAGCTCATAATTCCACAATGATTTCTGCAGCAAACTGGGAGGAGCGCAATCAAATTACGTATGAGTACCCTCCAAAGCAATTAAGATTTGCTTAAAATCAACCCCCAATTGAATATGGGGATTTTCTTCTAGACCTGGATGAAAACCACCCACCCAACCAATAATTCTAAATGATGGGCATCCAAGGGACATGATACTAACTATCAGATGAAGGAATTAATCTTGGGCTTCAATTCCCAAAAGATAACATCAAAACAATGGTCAGTCACTTGGCGGATCTTAACCTTTCATCTAAATCTGGCAAGCATACCAGATAGGACTATATGCACAAAGACTGCCCAGTCTGTACTGGACCAGAAGCAGATATTGGCCACTGGTATTACAAATGTGCCATTTTCCAAAGTACTGGTCAACGATGAGGTACATCCTCTCAGGCTTAGAGTTGCCACTAGAGATGCATCCATCATAGGACTTATTTCTGCAACGACCCTGAGAACAGCCCCAATCCAATTGCAAGCCTTCTGTTGCCATTATTGCATATGGTTAATACACTTGGCTCTTTATTGATAAAAGTCTTAACAATGAGCGCCCCATCACAAAAGTTTGGTAATGAGTCTTTTCAGATTCTTTCCAATCAGCTCTATCAGATCATAAAAATTCTCACGCTTAATAAACAGGTGCTATAAAGCCACATGCTTGGCTTTCTTCATTGGATCGCTTGTCATACGTGATGAAGCATCTAATGGACTCAAGATCCAATGGCCTGTAAGTCTGTCTAATGATAGAATTGTAGATAACAATCGCGATCACCAACCAGTAATAGTTGGAGGTTCTAGAGAACTAGTGGTCCAACTCCCCAAATCTTTATTTTTGGCCAAATTGACTATATTCCGCCCTCCCCTCCTCTTTTTTTATTTAACTTAATTTTAAATAAAGTATGGAGTTTAAATACCCCTATAGAGTTCAATTAAAAACAACATTATGATCCTGATGCAACTACGCTGTTACAGAGCATGAGTTCAAAAAGTTTTAATTGGAGCAGTACGCCACTTTCTGACCTTAAGTTAATGACATACACTTCAGAATAATCAAAAATTATTCCTCATTGATATGGTCAATAATTACTTTAGACCCAAATGGAATACTTGTAAGATAGGCCGTTTATTTCTAAGGTTATGGCTTTGAGATCCTACATTAGTTTGAAGAGAAGCTTCTAAAATGTGGATGGCTTGTCTCAAGTGCCTTTATTCCACTTGCTAACAATTAGAACTTATAGGTTTTACAGACTAGTTTAGAAACCCTGAAATTGAATGGAAAGAAAAAGATGAAACAGATAAGAAATTTTTTAGAGTTTGACAAGGGCAACGAGATTAGAATTAGACAGCTTGAGAAGTTAGTACACAAGAGATGGCTACTATAATTGAAGCTGAAAGAATGGCTTCAGTTATGGATAAAACGGTAAAAAAAGTTACAATGAGCTAAGAAGAAACATCAACATCTTAATAAGAGATTCTACTGGTAGGCAATGTTGGACGACAGCAGTTAGGCTCTAAAGCTTAGTGTTTAATGCACCAGATACTTTTCACTCCAAAATAAGCTCAAGTTTTAACATATTTCTCCAAGAGCACCCCAATACAATGTCTCTGATAACGTTGTACTACAATTTTTGAAGTCATCCAAGGGAACCAATTTATCATTGTTACAGTATATCAATTATCATGTGGGTAGAATTGACTGCAGTTTTGACTGGTAATTCATAAGTTACTTTTGCCTATTTTACAACTAGGTATTACTCACTTAGTATTCCCTTAGATACCATTTTTCAATATTTATAAAACTTTAATCAGATTTAGAGAGACCTTATGGAGTTATTAGGTGTTAATCAGCAGTTTATCATGCCATACACACCCTTGGACAATACAAAGTGTGTAAGAAATGAATTGAACCCTCACGTCAATCTTAAAGAAGATTACAGTTAACTAAAGTTTAAGAAAAGAAAAAACTATGACTTTATCCCTAACCACTTACCAATCAATCCACCATAAGACTATTGGTATTTCACCAATAAAAGTACCATAAATAAAAGAAGCCACGTTATAAAAATAGTTAGCCCCAATTATGGGCACAAATACAGAGAAACTGTAGATGGAAGATATTATGAGTAGTTAGCAAAGGAGTTGGTCAAGATTTATTTTAATGTCAGCAGTAACTTTTTAAAAGTAGCTTTAGAAAGGCACCAAAAAAGCAACGGAACATCTAAGTTGCCTTAACAAAATTAAAAAGTAAAAATGTTATATTATTTGAGTGGAGGAAAACCTAATAAGATGCAGGCTTCCTGAATACGACCTGCAACTTTTATCATTAGAAAAGGAACAAAGTTTTTTACAAGGATTATGCTACCCACTTCACATATAAAATTCCATGCACAGCACCTAAATTATTTTTCGTTATCTATCTTGGGGAGGGTGAGTTGATGGAATCTTAACTAAAGAGGTTATTCCTCGTCCAATGGAAAGGTCTCTTCAGAGGTACTAATTTCAATGTACTATTAATGCTAATGATGGTATTAATCCTATAGTGATTTGAACAATTTTAAAGTCTATCCTAAAATGGCAAGTTACTAAATTAATTTTAAATTTTTTTTAGTCCCTTATATAGGCTTCAATCAATCCAAATTTTCTGATGATGGAGATTTTATATACCCCTAGCCTCCAAAATAATCTTACATCTTGTGATGATGAAGTCAGAGGAGATCTCTAGAACTGTGCAATAAGATTATGTGCCAAAAATCGCATAAAACGCCCCCAGAGGAGCCCCTCTTTACCTTTGAGTTCAAGTCAGTAACAGTCATATCACCATTACTCTTTTCAATGAGAGCTTCTATTTGAATGACAACATCTGACAGAAGAGAGATATTTTTAGAATAGTTCAGGTACAAATTGAGCCTTTGATTTGACCTTTGACTAATTGAAACCATTGCCTGATAATTTAATTAAATGGACCTTATCTAGTAAGGATGCAATGAGGTTTTCAATCTTTGAAGCTTCCTCATTGAGTACAAAGGTTCTGATCATTTTAAAACTAAAGACAAAATTCCTTTAGTGGTTGAGAATGTATGTTGATTAATGAAGTAAATTCAGAACAAATGTGTTATATAAGAAATTTTCCTACCTCTCATCTAAGTATTTTGAATATATTATAACATATCTTTTTTAGTTTAATAGTTGATAAGGTGCAAATTTTCTTTAATGACAGATAATCTTACCAGGATCTCGTTGGCACTAAAATGCCTGTTATTAGTTTCAGTTTTCAAATAAGCTAGGCAACAAACTCAAAGATCTAAAATTGGTTCTCTCTGTTAAGTGCCTCCCAAGGCTACTAGGTGAAGACATACCTTCCCACTGAAAAAAGAATCCAGATGTGATAATCATCCAAGAAATATAAGGAATAAGATAGTTAAAAATGGTTCCACTCTACAATCAAGAAATACCTGTCCAAATATGAGAGGACTTTAATTTAGAGCGCCAATGACATTTATGCTTATGGACCTGAAAATACAACCTATCATATTCATTCACCAACTTGGATAAGACTGTGAGCTTTGCTCTATGAGAATTACACCTTGAGGATTAATTTAACATAGTCATTTGAAGCAAGTTTCAGAGGATCTGATGATCTATGAATACCTCTAACACCCTCCCAATTACTTCAGTGAGAGTTGCCCAAGTTGATTTTTATCTCCAACTGTTTTTTCAATGTACTCTCTATAATCTGACGCAGCTTCAAGGGATTTCATCATGTGGAGATCCAAAGACATTTTAGTATTACCCAGAAGCTTCATTTCCAACTCACTATAATATATATGACTGTTTCTAAGTTTTTTTTAAACAATTGAAAAGCCATCCGGATAATTAAAGAGAAATCAATAAATGACAGAAACTAGATCATTCAGATTGGTAATGTAGTTGGTGGATATCTTCACAACAAAATTAACCAGAAACTATTAATGCTTAGCAACCATACAAGCTAATTTTAACAAACAATGAATAGGCTATTAGCTCTTTAGAAATGAGCAACAGAAAACCTAGAATACAAGGATTAAGAAATTAAAAAAATAGCCAATCAATTATAGAGCTGATGTCCAACAAATCTTTAAAGATCTTTTTAAGAGGTTTACCTGGACCCATGTGTCTTAAAGGGCTTCAAAGCACAGAAGGACCACCAAGGTCCAGAGGACCCCCTGGGATCACCAAGAAAATCTCCAGACATCAAACCATTTTGAGATGTAGATCATGAATTCATATTGCAATCTTGGATTGACAATTGGAGTGGTTAGCTTATGGAAGTTGGATGGACAGTGAAGGAATTTATCAAGATGCTGACTTGATTTTTATCAGCATCTAACGAAAAATAATTCCACAATTTAGAAATTGTAATTGGATATGATCACTAGTCTTTAAACTATCAAAATACTTTAGAATGTCAAGATTGATCAAAGTTACTTTCATATTACATAATTTGTAGAATCAAAATAAGATATTGCAGAAACTCGCTGTCCAGGATATTAAAATTTCAACAATTCCAACAAGCCATTCTATTAAGGCTGCTTACTCACATAATAACTGAGGTGAAAACTTCATAAGGATATCTAATTTCTTCAAACAGATTGATCAAAAATATATTGGATGGCTTTTTGAGACTGAACCTTCAGAAACTGAAAGACCCTCTACTCCAGCTATATGCATCTTTTTCAAACCTGTCAAATTCGTTTAGTTCTACTTTAAGGAGAGATATCCCTGATATGGATAAAGTGTATACTTTCCTATGTGTGTACAAAAGGGCCAAGGAGCTAGCCACCAACAGATAAAAAGTTCAATACATCCAGACCTGCCTTGGCAGTAGTGCTAAGGAACTGATGCTTTACTATAAAAAATGTAATATTTTGGGTTAATTGAAGGCGGCCATTGATAAGACATCTGATAGCAAATCGTTTTACAAATTGGAAAAAACCTTTATGCGCCTACATCCAATAGAGGAGAAACTTATTCAGACTTTTCTAAGTATTTTTTATAAAGCCTAGGCCTTAGCCTCCCGTGATTGGGTTATATTATATGATGTGATTGCCGCTGTGGTATCTTATTAGACTTTTGGCCAACACTGCATGCACCTTTTTATGGAGTCAAGAAGATTTTCAAATTCAAACATAACATTAAAAAAGGCCATCATTGACCTTCCTAAGCTGGAGATTTTTATTAACTCATTCAATAAAAGATCTTGATCTCATATACATGCCTTTAGACAAGACTTGAAGCCTTGATACTGATGCGACCCCTTCTCCTACTATGGGTTCTACAATTACTAAGGAATTCAGTGTTGGAGTAAAAAGACGTGACAGAAAAAGTGGCGTCAGCATATGACGTGAGGCTCCCTATGCTGATGATTTAAGCCTCAACAACTTTTATAGAATCCCACAACGCTGAGCTCTTCATCATGTCTGCTCCTGATGGACTTAACATCCCAAACACTATAGTTGAAAAGTCTTCAGTCCTTTTGTTCTGATTTTGGTGAAACTCTCTAACATCCAAATGAGCCTGTTATATCCCATGTTGTCTATTTCATCCCTAACTTATGATTTGATTTTACCAACTAGAGGCTTTGGTGCACAAGTTGAAAATTTTTCTATTTTTTAAAGCTGACATTCTAATCAACATAACCTGCTCTTACTTTATAAAAATAGATTAATGTTACTTTCAATTTTAACCACACTTTAAATTATGGAACTGCATATACTCATGCATAAGATCTCTTGGGGTTTATGAGTCATCACCATCTGATTTGGATCCCTGTAAAAACCGAGGGATTTTCACTGGTGCATATGTTTGCTTAACTACTGACTGGAAAAAACTCAAACTTGCTAATTGTAAGAAGACAATCAGCTTAGTCAAGTTCGGATATATAGTATATTTAGACCTACTATGGTAGATAATAATAAGTGACTTCAGCCTCACTTCTGGCAATATACAAGAATTATAGTGACTTTGGCTTCACTCTGGCGTTGACAATTAGATAGGAAGTACTCATATACAACTTCGCCTTGAAGTAAACAATCAATAATAGAAAATAAGTATTCACAGTTCTAAGGTGTTTATTAATATTAGAATGAGGGAATATTTATAGGTGGAAATATGAGAGGACATGTGTTTAGGGGTAAATTGTGGTAACCACAATGGTATTGGCATGCCTAGCTGACAAAAAAGAGATATTGGTTCAATTTCAGAAAATTCTCCAGCTGATATTCATAAGGAATACCATATTTAATTCACCATTAATATCAGCCCACATGTCAGCTACCAAACCTGACGATTTCCCATGAGTAATTGCCCGATTCAAGCTAATTTACTCATCTCCAAATTGTTGGCAAAAATCCCCAGCAAAATTGAATCCATAATTATCATTAGATATGATCCTATGAGAAATATGATTAACTGTTTGGTCAGTTATTATTGCTGCCTAGATGTCATAGTTAAATTGTCATCCAAAGCATAATTAATAAGCAAAACTAAAATATGCAAACCATTAATTAAAATAAATTGAAGCTTAATTAATCCCAAGCTGGATAATGTGGTCATATAAAATTCCTACAATCCCCAAAGTAGTGTCTTCTCTAAAAATCGTCCTGTGCAATTGAGTCTTTCTTGATCTCTCATAGGCATGCAGTTCCTGGCCAAGCTAAACACAAAGATTAGCCACAAAGATACATAATTTTAGATACTGTGATATTACATTCCGCTTAATACAAATAACTGCCAAAAAAGAATTAAAAAGCTCTAAGTTGCCTGTTTAATTATCTTGTATCCCTTAAGCGGCTGAAATACAAAGTATTAGGGCCTTACTAAGTTACCTTCATCTACAGTTGACGCCCTGTAGTTTTTTTGAGGTTTACTGCACAGTCCTAAGCGTGTAATGGATATCTTGCTGATGAATAGAATCTGATAATATAATTTGAGTCAGTAAAAATAGTTAAAAGACTATTGTCTAGATGAGTTTGAACAATCAAATATTATCTCAGGTTTCTCCTATGGACAGGTACTGTCAACCTACCTTCAACCCACGTGAAGTTTACTGTAAACAATCCAGTTAACAAGGGAAACTATGCCTTCAACTCTAATCCTAAAAGTTGGAAAACTTCTGGACAACAAGGGAACCTCTCCCTTCAACTCTAATCACAAGTTTGAAGAAGCATTTGGACTTGTGAAAACTATCATTTAACTTTAATCCCAAGAGTTGGCACAGGACACTTAAAAAAGAGAAAAATCTCTTAAACTCTTCTCAAGAGAACAATAAGGCATTTATATTATTATCTAAATGTTTTTACAAAGTAGTATGTTTTTATTAAATAAATCAAAGGGATTTATATAGGGGAATCAAGGCCAATTTTTCTGCTGGCGCCTCAATGGGAACGGCATCCAACGCCAATGAATTTAACCTCTAAAAAGGTACCAATATGGAAGATGCATCTACTCATCCATCCACATAGCCGGTATCTACCGCCAAATAGATTACAATCCATCCTGTGTTAGATTTAGAGAAAGTTTGTCCTGACGTCTTCATCCAACTGCAGCGGATAAACCTTATAAATCTAGAAATCAGCTTAGGTAATGAAACTATTTTCTATTAATAGTAGGTTGCATTGCCTTTTAGGCTTACCTGCAGGTTGCTGCCAATTTGAGCGTTGTAAACGCTCAACAAATGCCAAAGAACCCCTATTGACTGGTGACAAACCACGGTCAAATTGTAAAAGATAATTTTTAAATTTATTTAAACTAATAATAAAATTGCTAGGGTTGGGACCATCTAGTACTAAAAAAATAATAAAATTGCTTGTCAGCATTATCAGTGATTCTCCCCAAAAAATCAGTAATCTGTTGGAATTGATTCTGTTAAATTAGTTAACGTTACATAAGGAATTAAGCCAAATAATAGTTACCATTTTAAAGATAACTTACATATACACTAAAGGTTTTCATATTATAAATAGAACCCTTGTAGATAAAACAGATATTCCATTATAATCCATTAAAGCTGAATGATGTGGGAAATTAAAAATCCCAACACGCCAAGAAGATATGTCACCCCCTGTCAATAAGGTTGTCATCTTTTCTAATTTTTAAATAATGTGGATTAAGGAATCCAAGTCACTATATCTTCCTTTAATCAACAAGAGGTCTATGGAGAAGCTAATCTTTCTATACATGAACCCTTGAATTGCCTTAAAGTACTCAATCCTGTGTATCAGGGGCTTGTTATTGTCCTGATGGATAATATTACCATTCAACCTCAGATTGTATGGTAATATTATCCAATATCCTACATCTATACTTTATCAATCCATCAAGCTGGCTCCATCGCTGGTTGTGGAACCATGACTGAACTAGGACTTTATAGATATCACCATCATAGCATGAGTGGAGGTAAAGCTAAGTGATTCTTCAACTCATAATCAACAATAAGTGCGGATTCTTAAAATGAAGAGTAACCAGACAAAATTTTTTAAGGACAAACAGCTTTGAAATGATAAGGTTCAACACAAGGTGCAGGATAGTGATATTCAAACAATTTGGGCTAACTATACTAAAAGATCAAAAATGAATCCTAGGTGATTAAAAAGTTAACACAGCTATTGGAGGTAAGCTTGAAAAAGCACTCTCAAATCCCATGAAAAATCTCCACTACTACTGGTCCATATGAAAGTTGAAGGACAATGAGTAGTGGTAGATTACAGATGGCTAAATGAAATTAGCAGAAAGATAGTCACACCACCTTGCATCAATGATTCTAATAACTTTTAGAGGGATCACAATTTCTATCCGCCATGAATCTTCCCAGCGTATATTTTAGGATCAAGCTTGCCATAAAAGTAAATGAAACCTGCTTAAATAACCATTGAAGAGTTTTTTGAGCACCCACATGTCTCAGGGGTTATGCGTTGTCCAGCAACTTTCCAACGGTTAATGGACGGTATGCTTGGAGACCTCAAAATTTCCTGCGCGCTATTCTAATTGGATGATGTCTCAATGTTTCCCCTTAACTTTAACACATTTTAGGCACCTAAGGGAGGTTTTTGATTAATGAGATCAGATTTCTTGAAGCTGAAGCCCGCTAAGTGAAGCTTCTTGGAAAAAATTAAATTCTTAAGCGATAAGGTTGCCAGTGAATAGATCCCTCCATCTCCTGAAAAGTTCATTGTCAAACATATGTCCTGTCTGAATGGTTTTTGTGTTATGGGTCTTCTTAAATCTTTTATATTGTTATCAGTTCAATCATCAATTACTGAACTATTTAAGCCGTTGGTATATACAACACAAAGAATTATAGTTAAATTAGTAATAATCTCAACAACGGGCTTTTATTCCCTAAGAGATTCACTAATAACCGCTTTTAAAACAGTACACCCAAAATTTGATATGCCTTTCGCTTTGTTCACAAATAATATTGACGTCACATTTAGAGAAATATTGGCACAACTTGACCCTAATTATGTTGAACATACTATTGCTTACTTCATCAAAACTTTACTAAGGTGGATGAGATTATAGTATCATGTTCTAGTAAACGTCTGGCTGTGCTACTGGCCACAAGCATTTACACCTTATTTTCAAGGGAAAACTTTATAATTGTACCCAATCACGTATTGTAAAGTTGCTTGTAATAGACGAAGAACCCAATGGTAGACTTTCTAGATGGTCCTTTAAGTTACAAAATTTCAACTTCTCCTTTGTCCATTGTGTTGGGGCTATCCATCAGATTCCTAATGGGTTGTCCCTATTGCCAGTACTTAATTTATATGTTTCTGAAGAAGAACTATGTTTATGCGCTGATTGGGCGACCAGAAATCTGGGACCAAGAGACCACAAAGTTCATGAGAAAAACTAAAAATTAATGAATGATTAAACCTGAATCAAAAAGCTTGCTCTATAAACGCTCAAAGATGGTACGTTTACCTAACATAAACCCCTCAGCTAGGACTCTACCATTCTTGAGGCGCATAATACTGTGGGTCATAGCGCTCTACTGAAGACCTATCAGTGGCCATAAGATTAATTCAACTGGGAAAGCATGACTGACTCCTCAATGAGGTATCTATACCTGCATTATTTGCGCAAATCAAGGATCTTCTAATTATATTTACCAAAATCAACTTTGTTGGATCAACCTTAACCTTTTGTCAATGTCAGTACTGACATAATCAGTCCTTTGACAACCGCCAGGTATATACAATGATATAATATCATTATCAATCATTTCACAAGCTGAGCAAAGCTACATCAGTCTTCTCCTCTACCACTAAAAGGCACCGCCTCCTATTAATTAACAAAGTCTCTTCTCAATATGGTAATTAAAAGTTCTCTTGTCATATAATAGTACAAAAGCTTATACCCTTGGTGGAAATCAAAACTTATTTTCTGATGAGGACGTAACAAGCGTTTAAAGCACCTTATCATCCTTCTACTAACGGCGCTGTCGAGTAAGCTAATGATACACTTGTCTTTATGTTATGTAATATGATGTAAACCTATCTTTCCATTTTTAATATCTCTCTGTAGAAAGAATGGATTACCAGATAAGGTTACCCAATTTATTGGGATGTTACTTTTTAAAGCTCTATATAGTTGGAACCCAATGTTGCTCTCTAGTGTTCAGTTATATCGGAATATTCCTACCCCCCATACTGCTGATCTTCCTATGCAAAGACTATCAGAGGAGATTTCTAGACTACAGGAAAAGGCGAAAAAAGCCTTGGGGACTATTAATAGAAAAGTTTATTAACATGCTTATGTTTGAGAGCTCATCATGCCTGACCGTTAGTTAGAAACTCGCATTTTTCTTGGTCTTCTTCTGCCATCATTGACCTGGTGAAGTCCCCATAAGCTTGATGTTTTATGGCCTGGACCCTATTATGTGATATACCACCTTGGTCAAGAACACTTTTTTGCTCTCAATATTAGGACTGTTGCCAACTAATTTATTGAAGGTTCTTTCAAAGTTATGTATTTATAGCAAGACCTATAGTGAGATATTATTGTAAAGACAGAGTTTAACACAGTTCAGAATTAAATTAAGCCTCTGAAGAGTTAACCCTTGATTAATGGAAACAACCACCCAATGATCCCTTCAATGGACCTTAACTTTCTAAAGATAAAAATGCTCTATATTCAAAAGTCCCCATCAATACCAAATGGTTTTTTTAGTACTAGATGGTCAAATGGTTTAATACATTGATAACTAAAGACTGAGCTCCATAATGTTTTTGAAACATTTTATAGTCACTGGTCATGGTACTTTGAGAATGTATGTCTCTTAAAGCTATAGATAAATTCTCTTAAGTAAATAAAGTAAGCTCTATTATAAATTATCTGGTTTAAAAATGATAAAATGCACATTTACCCTTAGTTTCAATATTCCCAATAGGAAGCCTGCTGGCGCCAATACTACTACTATTTGTTTATCCTTCAAAGGAACTGGCAAAAAACTCTGGAAACCCAAAACCATCCTTTGATCAAATTACCATCTTTGGGAAACAATCACATCTTTACAATGAAAATTTGAAATCTAAAAGCACGCCATAGTCACAAGAGCCACATAATTAAATTTCTAGCTCAAACAGGCAATAACTAAATTAAACATGCATGAACTCCACAATAAAATTCTAATTATACCTCAGAATATCAACAAGTAAAGTGATTTTGACTCACCAGCCCTGAAACCAAGATACATTTAAAGAATTGCCTTCTGCAAAAAATGACTTGGTATAAATTAAGTACTACTTTTCACACCCAAATTTCTTCTTTACTATTTCTAATCCACATTGTTTTATTATATGACTCTTTAACAGAATATGCTCTATGTTTTCAATTTACCTAGTGCAAATAACGCCAAATACTTGAAGGATTACTTACAGGGTTTAGACTTATCTCATGTTTACAAGGATAGGTTGAGAGGAGCTCTGATATGCTTAGGAAAATTCATTGGTCAGATTAATTTCAAGGTTTAACATCTGAGCGCGCTTGAGTATGAGTAAAAGTCTCATTTACCCAAGAATAAGTCTTTTCAAATTGCCATGTGATTACACTGTGATCAATTAAAAACTTATCACTATTGGATCAATCTTTCAAAAAGCACCCCCTGAGAAAGCGGGCTAGTTTGGAAATACTCAGGTTACACTCCTTGGTGAGATATTGCCATCGGGTGAGCGCCCATGCCCCTCCACAAGCTCCTTATGGTAGATAGCCCATGACTCTCTTTAAATGTGAAATTGTGGATGAAGTAGGAAACGTGATATTTAATCCCTTCATGCTCTTTCAGCAACACCACGCCCACAGCAACTTATGAGGCATCACAGGTCCAATGAGTACTTGAAGTTGACTTTGTGGCGGAGATCTGGATCAGAGAGATCAATTTAATTAATATTTTGAAAGGCCCGTTGGCACTCGTCTGTCCATTTGAATGAAACTTAATTCCCAGTTTATGAGGGAGATATGGTGAAAACTGAGCAAGGTCTGGGAGAACTTCTTGAGAAAAATCACTATGCCAAGGAAACTCCTGAGTACCTTCTGAGTAGGTGATTAAGACAGGGCTGGATCTCCAATAGTTTTTGGGGGAACTGAATACCTATCCTTCAGGACTATATTTCCCAAGAAAATTAACGTTTTTGTGAAAGGTGTTGAAAATGAAAGGCTTCACAAAGATCTCATCCCTTAAAGAGGGCGGCCATTAATGCTTCTAAACTATAGGTTTTTCTTATGGGTTAGTAAAATGGATCAGTATATCATCAATATAGGTGATGGCATAGGAATATTGAAGATCTCCCAGGACATTGTCAATGAGACGCTGGAGGGATAAGGTTTTTTATTTACTCCAATGGTCATCGCCCTGAACTGGAAATTCCTCACTTGTATGAATGTCTGTAAGACACTCCTGCCCTTTCTTGACCCCTCTCAGGATTAAATAGTTGCCCAGTTCAGACTTGTACTACAACTGAGCCTTTGCAATATCTTAGTAGTGGACTGTTTCAGGGGTAGGGGATGGGGGTTTAAGACCATTATGTTTTTTGGTGTCCATAATTGACGTAGGGATGCAGTGAGACATCATTTTTCTGAGAAATTAACAGGTAATTTAATGGAAGAAAATTCTTGAAAATGCAACCATTATAAAACATTCTTCTAGCCATATATCCAGGGATTTACCCTCTTTCTTGGTGTTATGAGTATAGGGGGATTTTATCTTGACTTTCAGCCATTAATACAAGTATTATTCATATTTGTGTTAGTGGAAGTCTGGTAAAAAGGCTCAAGTCAAAAGTCTCCCTGTAAGGAGTGATTACGGGAGGAGAGCTGGTGGTATGTTCACGAAGGGAGGCGCAGAAGGTAAGATCAAACTCAGAGGGGCCTCAGGTGGAAGGATGTAGGTGAAGGAATATCTCTAATAAGATAGTTTTTTAAAGAGATGTAATTAACGTCCAGAAAAATATAAATGCTGGAGATGCTTCAAGTCTACACATTTAATTTTGGGATATGGCAGGTCTTGCATTGAAGAGATTTGGTCACAGATGCAAAATTCATAGGTGAAGAATTGACTAACGCTGTACAGGGTGGCATCCCAAAATAAGCTGAGGATGAACCCAGTATTTGGGGGTTGCTCTTGTGTTCATGTCTAAGAATTTTGCAACTATAAGGTCCATGAGGTTGCCAGCTGCCTTTGTGTCTGGCAGAGTCAACACATTAACCTCATGTGACCCAGTTTAAGAATTAAACAGACAGAAGTAGACCCAATGTTCTTTACCAGGTACTGACAATAAGAGAGCCCTGGGAGTGGGAGTAGGAGAAAGGATGAGAAGTGTACTCTTAGTAGCTGGTTTCTGGGTAGCTTGCTCTGAGAGAGCATCTGATAGATCTTCTTTGTCAAATGATATAATATAGGTCTTGGATTAAGGTCTATAACTAAGTTCTCCCCCACTAGATGGAGAGAAGGGTTAGGGTCTGATGTGACGGTGGTATCTGAGGTGGCCTGAGGACAGGAAGGCGCAGGAAGGGATAGTGCAACCCAGATGAGAGTTTCCCAGGACTTTTACTGCCACAAGAGAAATGTGGTGTTTCATAGGGGTTGATTAGTCTGAGGGGGAGGCTCCCTGAGAAGGTGCGATGACAGCCACTACTAGTGTGGGTTTCTGGAAAGGCCTAGCCCTAATTTGATGTGAATAGAAAGAAAGCCTCAAATGATGCATGGAGCGTGTCCCACGAGTGGGCTACGTGAACGTTGAGTCAAGTGTGCCCTAAAGGCAGAAATCACATTTTTGGAGGGTACTGCTACCAAGTGGACCAGAGAATCAAAAGCACAGTGAGTGCTTGCGAGTCTGAAGCTAACTAACCCAAGGTGAAGAGGCGGTAAAGGTGTAGATCTCTGGAATAAGTGCTTTTACTCCTGAAGAGATCAAAGCATGAAAGTGCGTAGATATCCCATCTTGATTGTGGATAGTAGCACCCCATGAATCCTAATGTGAGCATCAACTTTGAGAACATTGAGGGGAGCCAAACTTCACTGAGAATCAATAAAAAAGGGTTTGGGAACTTCTGAAGCAAATCAAACCTGAATTTTGTCTAGGGCATCCAAGACTAAATCACATACCTCAGTGGAGATCAAAAACAGGGACCATCACTATTGTGATGTTTTTAGAAGGTGCGTTTTGGCTGTTAGAACCCTAAAAGGGTTGTGCTGCATGATGTCAGCATCTGCTTTTAGGCATGTATAAATGTGATTAGGGAACAGCAGGAGAAAAATTGGTAAACGTTTTTTTTGTGGTTAAATGGGAAACAAGTATGCATTGCCTCACCAGTTTCATAAGGGCGGGATGCACTAAAGTTTTGGATGGTTCATTATATCTTGGAAGCGGATTCTTTAAAAGAGGACTAAGCTTCCAGTTCTGTTGTATAAGAACCCAGTGAAGAGCCTAGAATGCCTGGAGCGCAGCAGCTCAAATGACTCTGAGTAGGTTAGTTCTAGGTCTTACTTAAAAAACGTAATAGCTAAAGTATGTACTAAAGGGCTCCATAAAAAGACAAATGATTTCATAGGGCAACCTCGGCCTTTCAGGGGCAACCCCCAGGGGTGGGTGAAGCAATGAGAATGACAAGAGCTTCAAGTTTTGTGGCTGCTAGCCTTTATATATAGGATTAAAGATATTGGTGTTGAATTTGTGCTGCAATAATTTTTAGGATCTTTTACGTAACAAGTTTACAATTCAAGCACATAAATTCTTATCAATTTAACTAATTAGCTTGATTCACATTTGCCAAATTCAAATACATTTAAGACCAATTAACTTTTGTTGTTGGTACAGAGGTTGAGTAAAGAGTCTCATCTTGCTCAAACTTCTTTACAAAGATGGCGGTGGAGGCAGGGTATTGGGTCAGATTAACTATGTGGGCAGGGGTGAGAACCAGCTGAGGGTAATGATCTAGATTTCTTGATACACAGGAGACCAAGAGGGTTAGCGTTTGGTAATCCTCACCTAAATGAAGCTTTCCAGAGAATGAATACTGAGAAAGCAAACACTTAAAAATATTCTATGTGTGGAAGATTAGCGGTTTGTTTCTGGTCAAGAGAGTGCGCGGTGCATGCAACATATCAAAAGTAGTGGATAGGGCGTAAGCTTTTTCAAACTCAGGCATGGTACAATGAGTTGCTGAATTAGTTGTATTTGAGCACCTAATCAAGGCTAATCAAAAATATAAGCAAATAGTATCGTACTATGCTGGATTAATAAGGAGAATCTAAGTTATGGTGTAGAGGAGGTCAAGGATAAAAATAGTAGATGAGTGAGAGGCTTTTAGAAGTGAGTTTAGAATAAAGAATGAACAAGAAAAAGACTCTGAAGGAGCTGTTGACTTTATATTGGTGTAGGGTCAGGGAAGGTTTAAATCATAGGCCTACACCTGAGGCCCATGGGGAATACCCTGATAGGTTGACCAAGGCGAGTCAACAGGTTAAAAAATATTTCATAAAACTTTGTAAGGTTCATAAAAGTCTTGCTCTCTGGATCAATGGATTGGTAAAGAGCCCATATTAAGGTAAAAGGTTTTGCATAAATTTTTCAAATTTTAGAAAGCTATTTAATAAATTGATTTTAGGTCAATAGATTGGCAGAGGGTTGGATTAATAGGACCATTTTTTAAACTTATTGTAACTTTAGGATTAGTTGGAATGACTCTAAGGTTTGAATGAACAAAAATATTAATCCAGAATTTATTTTACATATTAAGGATTATCTCTGATTTTTTTTATATTTAAAAGATTTAAATTGATGTTTGGGAAGATTTGAGAATTTTTGGCATCTTTTAAGTAACTGACTATGTGTGGGATAAGTTCTAGGTACTGACGGTGGACCATGGACTGATTAAACTTCCTGAAAACCCCTTTTATCATCTTAAACAAGGATGAAGATAAAAAAAGAGGCATAAAGGAAGGCTCATTGGGGGGCAAGGCAGTAACTTACTGCTTATCCAACACAAAAGCCAAGTCACTCATCTGAGATAGGGAGCAACTGGAAGCCTGGGGCCACACTTGTGCCTAAAAGGGGTGCTGATTATAATCCAGGTTGAGGGGCTGGGCTTCAAGACCCACAGTAAGATATGCTACTTTAATCTTAAATTAATAGTGCATAAAGGTAATTTTATCCTGAAAAGAAAGAAAGTGATAATAACCCTAAGTTAGTGACCCTTATAATACTAATGATATTTTACTGATCTTCATTAAGTATAAATAACTGATTAGAGGGGGTGGAAGGTGAGTCATTAGGGCATACAGCTACTAACCTGAAGGTTGCAAGTTCAATTCCCACCCTTCACAAATTGATTGGGGTGCCAGACAAAGGAGTCTATTTGTGGTTAGTAGGTCTAAAAACAAAAAAAGCTTACCATGACGTAACCAAAAAAATCCAAATCCCAATCCAGAGGTGGAAAACTTTCTTTAATGGATTTGACCCTGCTCAGGTTTCATGTCAATACTTTCTTTCTTTTTCTCCTTCAGTAATGTCCATCCCCTTGTCAGCTTGCCTCAAATAAATAAATATCAACTGATTAGATGTCATAATAAAATATTCCATTGAATTTAGTCATCTACTAATATTTTTGATAGGATATTATATTACAAACTTTTAGCATTTAAGGATGCATATATTCCTTACTGCTTTTTTGGTTAGATACTTTATAAAATTTAATGTAAACATAAAAAGATTGGCATTTGAGAAATCAATGGATGAGTAATAACTACCACATAATGTACTTACTAAGCATTGGGAATATTGTTGGTTACTTAATTGATGTAGGGTATAGTTTAATAATAGTAGTACTGTTAAAAAAATTTTAATGATGGTGTGAGAGCAGTGAAGATGTAATTTCTATGCAAACATAATATGAAAACAAACTTATGAGAACAACTTTACATTACATTAATGTTGTAGAGACATAAACTTATATTTTGGCAAATCCTAAAACTAAAAGTTTATTTTAGTACAGTATTTTATGATCAACTAATTGGGTTTATGGAGCAATATGATAAGAATTATCTGTTTCATAATTATTAGTATAAGGCTTTTAATCCATCTAGTACTAAAAAAAGTATAAGGCTTTAATAATATAGACTTATATTTTTTCTTGTTTGTGGTAAACTAAAACTAACAGTTGTGAATGCAACGTGTTATGATCCAGTGTTAAGGTTGCTACTCCAAATCTTTAGTGACATAATATTACTAGTATATCTATATCTAAAATTTTTTGAAAACAAAGTATAACTAAAATACATGCCTTATCAAAGAAACTATATATTTTCGTTTATAGGCCAAAAAGTTTAAAAAAAAATTATAATAAAGCTATAGTCTTTACTAGAATCACTAGATTTATTCTCTTTATTAATAGTAATAAAATGTTAAGAAAATATAAGGACCTGGCTGCGGCCATTAAACTAGATTTAGTCATACCTCCACTTAAGTCAAAAAAGGACTTTACTTGTGACTTTCCATCTAAATTTGGGTTCTAGGTAACACTCACGATGAGCTCTGGATAACCTTCGGTCTTTACAAATCAAACTTCCCTTAACCTTAAAATTAAATGTTTTAAAGAATCTTCAATTCCATTAAATTATATGCAATCAAAATCATGCTGATCTATTAAAATGAGGGATTTAATTAAAGGGAATAAGGCGTAAAGAATCTACCCCAAATCAATACTCTTGGAGAGGAGGCACAACGCATCTAGACCTCTTGCACCCATATTGAAATCAGGTGAGTAATTTCTAGGTAAAAATAACTAAGTATTAAAATTTGGGCAAAGAAGCATTAACAAAATTAAACAAGTCTATGCCACAAGGAGTCATTAATTTGAGTTCCAAGTTTAAGGCACCTAGTGAGCCCCCTAATAGATTGCAATGGCAAACCAAAATTTTAGTAACTATTTCACAAGATTCTGAAAAATATAAATATAATACTCTACTAATAGAAGAGTTTTAAGTTGCTCTTATATTATGAGAAAATGAAGTTTTTAATTACTTTAAATAACAGATAATACTTACTTTATCAATACTTAAAAACTAAATAGGGCTATAGTGGTTCTAGTTTGCTATCACACGCGGCTATAATGTCAGCATTCTTTTTCTTTCTTTTCAATCACTTTAGGGATCATATTTAAATTTAATACAGTTAAAATAACAACTCTTGCTATTCCCCCTCTACTTGCATTTCAACATGTTTGATATTTTTTCTCAATTGGTGATGTTACATCACCTCTTGAAATCTTTCTGCCGCTTCCAAAACATGACAAGATGTCTCTACTAGGCCTATTAAATCCAACTGGATGCTTTGTTCACACTCAGGATCTAGCACAGCATCTTGCGCACTCCCAATTGGTGCTTCAAAGCCCTTGGTTCTCCCCTGGAGCAACTTTCGCTTTGGCCTTCAGTTATAGTTTACAAATCTTTTCCCTTACAAGAGTAATACATCGTTAAGATGGCTTAGGCAATTTACAGCCTCGTCAGTTTTATTGACTTATGTCCTTTTTTAATATTAGATAGAGCTTCTCTAGAAAAGCCTAAGCTATGACCACTGTGAAGATTTCATTAGTTCTCATAATATTTTCACCCTCAAACACTAGTACTCAGTTTCTGGAAGATGCCAAGCAGGTGGTGCAGTTTTCTGCCAAACCATCTCTATCCAATTATCTTCGATGTGTAACCCTGGAAAGATTGCCATCTATGTAGTTGATCCAAAGCTGCAGTTTGTGGTCCCCAAAGGCCAGCCACCAAGAAGGCCTTGGGTTTTTGCAATGATCTATCTTCTATTGGGACACCTACTTTTCCATCCCATTTGCACCATGATCCTCTTGGCCCCTGACCACCAATACTTGGCCTTTGTCAAAAAATGAACACACAATTTTACAATTGTGCTTTAAGGTGGAAATCTAAAAAAGTTGATGCCCTTCCCTTGCTGCTGCTATGTCCTCAGCTCCTCCTTTTTCTAGTGTTGGCCATTCATCATTTAAACAGAATTTATTTGATTGTGGATTGATTCTTTTTCCCCTTCACTCAACCACTGAGGCTAAACCTCCTTCTTCAGAAATCAATCAGGTAAGACTTCTTTATATATGCAGGAGCCTTTCACTGCTACTAAATGCCAGTTAAAGTGCCATGGACCAAAAATTGAGGTACATATGCTCAAACCCATAGCATAAAAAATACGTGGCTAACCTATGTTGTCCATGTCTAATCCATTTAATTGAATTAAATGGGTAGATGGAGAAGATAGTTTTTATATATTCAAACTAAAAATTGACTTTCCAGCTTAGTTAGATTTCTCAAGTCCAATCCTCACTGCTTCTTCCACCCTTGCAAGGTCTTCCTTGTTTACCATATGCACCATCATCTTTTCTTTGATGCAGCTCTTTTCCTCAACAATGTTCCCCTCTGTCAAGCTTCCATGCAGCCATAAGGCTACTCATCAATGGAATATACTACCAAAATCTCAATTTCTGACTTTTCTGAGGAATCCTGTGATGTAAATAAAGGGCTTTCATCTGCTGTGAGCCATGAATCTGTTTTACGCAGTTGCTGAACAGGTTCACTGGGGCTGTTGTAAAGCAAAATTACTTTCCTGTTTGATAACATGAAGCGCAATCTAGAAAATTTGGTTCAGCATATAGACGCTTGACTGAAATTACTAAGGCAATCATTGCCTACATTAAATTAAAAGAAACTATAAAAAAGCTAGTACTAAAACTAAGGTATTATGAAAAGAACTGGGTTTTTATAGGTGATAAATGGCAATCAAATGCCCACGTATCTAAATGTACACTGATGGTTTTACCAGAAAGTAAGATCTTTGCTTCGTCAACTTACACTAGGGTTTACCCAAACATAGGGGTGGAAATATCTTAGTTCA